>JANTCA010000777.1:0-12452 GCA_024741275.1 Chironex yamaguchii
GTAGGTAAAGTTGCTTACATTCTTATATTGACACTGCATGTCACACAAGTGCTGATGTATTATTGCATTCTATCTGATACTGAACTCAACTTAAGGACATAACACTTATGTTTGTACGTAAAGTTCCTTACATTCCTATATTGACACTGCATGTCACACAAGTGCTGATGTATTATTGCATTCTTTCTGACAATAAACTCAACTCAAGGACGTGTCACTTATGTTTGTAGGTAAGGTTCCTTACTTTCTTGGATTATGTATTGTTGGTTTCTTCCTTACATTGATTTCGGCTGAAACTATTAGATGTTAATGTCTGGGAGTGGCGGCAAGAAGCGTGAAGACAAAGTCTTGGAGTCTGGCGTACATGTGTAGGACCATGCCCTTTTTATCTCAAGAGATCCAAGTTCTGTATATCCAAGTATATTAACACAAGCTTAGATTTTCTGGTCGAATTTTCTCGATACTCAAGGACCATCGTTGGGAAAACGTGGATATTAGGCCCCCGTGTTTCGCGGTTGTTTGGCTTGATGGTGTCTAGATACGATTCCTGTATTTCGACGTTTGCCAAGAGGTCACACAAAGGGCGTAGACGTTGTTGCTTTCTTCCTTACATTGAATTTATCTAAAGGCATGAAACGTAAATTCACTTACTTGTACGGTTTGACAAAGCATGTCACATAGGTGCCTAGGTTTAAGGCCTTTGCTTTTTAGGTTTAATCCAGGTAGTTACGAAAAGTTATAGCTATAGTTTACTTTTGTAGACTGACGACATGTCACGTTGTTCCAGAGGTATAGTTTTCTACTACCTAGGCTGACTAAACATTTCACATACGTTTCCAAGCATTGTCGCTTACGTTCCTTTTTTAGATTGATATCCCAAGACACCCCTTGGCCTTTAGAAGTTTTTGAAGCCTCAAAAACTGGATTCGTTGGAGCCTGAACTCCACACCATTTCTTCTTCGACATTAAATTCTTGAACTTATCCGTTAGTCTCTATTTGGAGAACTTGGTTTAGTATCAGATGTTTGGATCCGTCCTTTACACGTTACATGAATTCTCAGGTGTATTTCGTTACTTTTTATTTTCAATTTACCAATACGATTGTCACATAAATTGGGCATTTGTCACTACGTTTCTCTGACTGGTGGCAGTAGGCATTATAAGGGTTATTATAGAAAGTTGGCGTATGAGAGCCCTATTGCTTTGATGCACATGAAGCTGCTCAACAACATACCTCATGACAGAGAGAGACAGGGTAGAGACATACTTTTGAAAGCGACTATGGTTTATTGGGTTTGTATGCGAGCACTCGCTTTTAATCAGTACTAAAATTCACATTGTTACTAAGACATGTTTAAGGTGACTTCAATAATCGCATTTCGCGGTGATATACGCCTTGATTCCTATTGGACATATGGCGTTTCTTGTTTCTCTTTTAACATGTCCGAAAGGTATTAGTTTGACAAGTCGAAGTGATATCATACAACTTTATATATGTACAAGGCAAGCCTTCTAATCTGCAAAAGCCCTCGATTTTGTGATGAGAGGATTAGTTTTGCCCAGAATTAAAATGAATATGCGTGAGACTTTCTTCGTTGTGATTAGGGTTCAGGTCAATAACTGGCGTTACTTGAATTTGATAAAGTATCTTTTTGCGTTGATAACGTCGTGAAAAAATTGATTCTAAAGACTCTACCTGTAATCTTGCTTTAAGCGGGACCCTTTTTACAATTTTTTGTCATGTACTCCACAATATCGTTCCAGAAATTCCTTTGTCACCTGCTCAGATGTTACAAACTTGGCAGTATAAACATCACAAGCAAAGACCAAGTAGAACTCAGTTTTTCCCACGACTAGAGTTTCTCGGCGAGTTGGCCAGACAGACAGTGTTCCAATGTATGAAACATGTTAATGCTAAATTTTTACAGGTACCTCACTTTTGAACTGTGTATTAAAGACATGTTTTTATCTTTGCAAAAACAGCAATTCTTCAGTTCCACTTTATTCCTAACTGTATAACTAACCACTCGTTAGTTTGCAAAGGTACACGTATGGTTGTGGTTATCATTGTCACTGCCTTTAATGTCTGTTAACTTTCTCACTTCTATCACATTCAGAGTTTAACGAATAGTCTTAGTTTGTGCTTTGCTTCTAAACAGAGCCATTACTAGACTTTTCTGTGTTTTTGTTTGTCTTTTTTATGTAATTGACTGTGAACGCACGCTAGACCAAGTCGTGTTATTTGCGTAGACATTAGAATCCCTGCTCTAGACGTCGTGATAGAGCGTCGTTAGCCAACGCCTTACAGCTCTCAATACAGTCAAAGATCCGTTAAAATTGAAGTTTTGCTGTTATAAGGACTCTGCTAATGAATTGTGTCCTAATTGTTGGAAATGATGTGATTTGACTGAAGTGAACAAGTGAAATTATTCTACAAACCGAAGTTGCCTGTCTGGAAAGAGACATGCGTAGAACTTCTCAGAGCTGAATATCACTTCACTGTCAGGCGCTTGGGATACACTTCAGCCGATGGACTAAGATGAGGTGTAGCGCGAATGGGAAGACGAGGCATACCGTGAAAAGAAATTTGGAGTGTATTTTGTGTTATGGGGTTTGTTTGTTACTCATGTGAGATGTGTTTTTGTAGGATTGTCTTCGCGGTAAAAAAAGAGGTATCCTCTTTTGTGGCGGTTTCGATAAGGAATAATTTTCCGAGTCTGTTGATGTTTTTATTCCCTGAATGAATAAATCTCGAGCGATAGCGTTATGTGACCCGCAATGGCTATGTATACTCGTTGTGGCGAGTTAACATGAACGAGGGTTGACGATTTCACCGCATCAAATTCAAAGTCAAAGCCGAAAGTTCAAACGAAGTGTGGAGGTTAACAGACGGTTGAGGCGACTCGCCCTTTTTTACAAGTGCCGGGTACCCCAAAATACTAATACTTTAGTAATGTCTGTTAACTTTCTCACTTCTATCACATTCAGAGTTTAACGAATAGTCTTAGTTTGTGCTTTGCTTCTAAACAGAGCCATTACTAGACTTTTCTGTGTTTTTGTTTGTCTTTTTTATGTAATTGACTGTGAACGCACGCTAGACCAAGTCGTGTTATTTGCGTAGACATTAGAATCCCTGCTCTAGACGTCGTGATAGAGCGTCGTTAGCCAACGCCTTACAGCTCTCAATACAGTCAAAGATCCGTTAAAATTGAAGTTTTGCTGTTATAAGGACTCTGCTAATGAATTGTGTCCTAATTGTTGGAAATGATGTGATTTGACTGAAGTGAACAAGTGAAATTATTCTACAAACCGAAGTTGCCTGTCTGGAAAGAGACATGCGTAGAACTTCTCAGAGCTGAATATCACTTCACTGTCAGGCGCTTGGGATACACTTCAGCCGATGGACTAAGATGAGGTGTAGCGCGAATGGGAAGACGAGGCATACCGTGAAAAGAAATTTGGAGTGTATTTTGTGTTATGGGGTTTGTTTGTTACTCATGTGAGATGTGTTTTTGTAGGATTGTCTTCGCGGTAAAAAAAGAGGTATCCTCTTTTGTGGCGGTTTCGATAAGGAATAATTTTCCGAGTCTGTTGATGTTTTTATTCCCTGAATGAATAAATCTCGAGCGATAGCGTTATGTGACCCGCAATGGCTATGTATACTCGTTGTGGCGAGTTAACATGAACGAGGGTTGACGATTTCACCGCATCAAATTCAAAGTCAAAGCCGAAAGTTCAAACGAAGTGTGGAGGTTAACAGACGGTTGAGGCGACTCGCCCTTTTTTACAAGTGCCGGGTACCCCAAAATACTAATACTTTAGTAAACAGAAGTGAAAGACGGACAGAATTTCATTTTAAAGTGAAGGTTGGGAAGCAAACTTGAAAAGGCAGTGCATCCAATAATGTAGTTGATGTGAAAATTTAAGGAAATCAAGACTTATACTGAGATGTAGAAGAACTCCAACAGCTTTCCGACATTTCGAGAATACTTTAACATGCCACGTTGCAGTCATTAGCAGAATTTATCGAATTACTACCATAACAGGAATAATTTCATCCTAGACGGAGGTGTTGATGAATCTGGTGCAGCAAGCTGATTACGTGTCATGGCTGTCAGTTGACGTCTATACAGAAGCGTAGATGGATGGAGAAGAGCAGGTAGGAAAATAACGCATGCGTCCTTTAGTACTCGCGCATGAGTTCATTAGTGGTAACTGTTTGTACTAGTTAAAAGCCGAGTACGAATGGATTTAATTTTTTTCATGACGAAAAAGGCGCAAGCCAATTAGATTTCTGGAAAGGTGTCACGAGACATCCATGACCCAAACTCGCGCCAATAATAGCAGAAATAACAGCAGAAAGGAGAGACATCGCAGAAGAGACTTTGCTCTCATTTAATATCAAAACACTTATTAATACTTTATACTTCAAGAGTACAAAGGTTTTGAGTTACCGGGGAAAATCAACGCTTCCCATTGCAAGGTTCTCGTCCTTTATCTTGGTACTAAAGCTTTTTCTTGTAGGAAAGATATTCTGTATCATGCAGTCAGTTCTTTGACCAAATGATGCTTGTCCTTTGCCTTCGTGGATCTTCCTTACCTAAACTCTTTTTCTATATTTTTGAAACCCTCTTTCGCCTCTTCCCGACAGCAAAATTATGCTCATTAATCAAGATTTCAGTGGCAGTAGATACGTGCGATTTCCAGCAGCTGTCTTCCAAGAATGTAGATGAACAAGTTTACGCACCAAAAGACAACACGGCAAAGATATCTGGAGTTTCAGTGGAAAATGAAAAGGTTTTCGATCACATTTTTTGGCATCGACAAAGTAACTGCGCGAATAAATTCGCCTAGTGGAAAACGGGTTTAAGAGTTGGGGAAAGTATTAGATAAGGAAGAGGGATAGGAAGAAGAAGATGAAAAGGAAAGAAGAAAAGTAGCAAAAAAAGGAAAAGATTAGTAGAAATGTAGATGGATGGAAGACATTGAAACGAAATGATAATACACAAGACAGATAAAGAATGAAACGAATATTGGGGAGAGGGGGTTAACAACAAGCGAAAAGAAAACTGGGGGCGAACAAGAATGAAATAAAATAGTAATGGAACATTGTAAAGGAGAATGTGAAGGAAAAGGAAAGGAGAAGGAAAAAGTGAAAACGGTTAGAATAGCGGACGAAACATGGTAGAAATAAATGAGAAGAAATAAAAAAGTTGATGAAGTACACAGGAAGGAAGGAAAAGCGACAGAAAAGTAGAGAATTAAAGCAGAAAGCAAGAGAAAAGAATGAAAGGCAAGGTTTTTTAATCGCATGTCTTGCAATCTTTTTTATTCGAGGTATGCTTTGACAATAAATTTTATTATGAGGATCATACCTATTCGCTACTGGGATCCTTTTAAAAGTATCTTTGACTCGTAGCCTCATTATAAAATTTCCTTTATGTTTAAGCACGGACCGAACATATCGAAGTTACAAGAACTGAGTGTGTCATGCCTTTTACTGTCTGTCAATGCGTCAATAACATCAGGTGCTTGAGACCATATCATTATATGTTTATCTTGGCAGCCACCAACTGACATCCATGCAGCTTCAAAAGACATTACATACATGCAGATTTTTCTATATTTTTTGCTTGTTTGCGTTCATTCATTCCAACAGGTCGTTTCAGGACTTTAACAAATTTGAATGAAACTTGATTGCAAAAAACTTGTGGCACCCGCAAACTATTTCCGTTCATGTTGAACAGAGCCCTCTGGTTTGAGCAGTTGAGCTATCTGTCTGCAGTTAGATGTGAGATCTTCCCTCAACAGCCAAACCTCACTAGTCCCAGACAGACAGTCGCCTCAAATTTATTTCTCAGAGTACCATAATCGCCTTTAAAGTGGCCCTTCTTATTCTCACTTTCAAAGCATGGCGAGGTGTTGACAGCAGGCAAACTCAGAAACTAGAAGGAGTGCATGAAGCAACGTACTTTTACTTGAGAAGTCTTCATGCATTGAAAGTAACTGAAGAGCTACGTGCTTCACCGCAACATTGCGAGTGCTCTAATCGGTACTCTAATTATTGCCTGATGCCTTTATTACAAGTAAAACATTCGCTTGTAAGCTTAACCCGATATCTCACCACAACTTGAAACCTAAGGACTCGTGCTGGTAATTAACAGTGCTTAAAGAGGCAGAAGGTTTCCACTGCAAAAGTAGGTGTCAAGAATCTGCGCTTTGTTTCAATGCTTATGATTGACTTGGCCATCAACACTCAATTCAACGATACTGCAATTACTGCAATTCAGCTGACTGTGTATGACGAGTTTAGAGTTTGGATTGAACTATCAATATTTGAATGCAAACATAAATCGTAATAGGTTACTTTTTAATCGGAGGAAAGTTGAGTCTGTTTGAAGAAAGATAAGTTTTGTGAAGTAAGAGCTGCTGTAAGATGGATTCATTGTATTCGAAAAAGGCGAAGTCTTTCCTGGTAAAAGACATTTTGGGTTTAGATAGAAAGGAAGACAAGACTTCAGCACATACGGCAATGCACTGTATTTCCTGTCGAAAACTGGCTCTGGACATGGACATAGTCAATTCTGATGGTTGGGGGAACAGACAAGATTGCAGGAGTGAAAGTCACACATCTTTACCTGCTCCAGGTAAGGATTCCTTGTTTGCATTTTAAGATTTGAAAGCTGTCTTTTTAGTTTGTTTCGGTTTTGTAGCTGTTAATACGATTTTGATTGTCCTAATTTGGTGGATGAAATGGTTTAAATAAGCATTTGATGTTATGTGGTATACATGCATTATATAATACAGTAGCATAAGAAAAGGACAGTGTTGTTTCACATGACGGTGATTAATTTAAGCAAACACCGTCAAGTATTCAAGGGTGCTGTTCCGACATGTTTGTTATTACAGATTGTCATTTAAAACTTTACTCCTTTGAATGTATACTTTACCATTCCTTAATAAGCGACAGTGAATTGGTTATCTTCAAGTTACTGTAGTCAGTTTGACCAAGCATTAAGTTTAATGTATGATAATAAATGTTTTCATCAGTTACTGTGGACATGTTGAAAGTCTACAGCTTAATATTTTCATTAAATAAGATTGAAAGAAAAAGACCAATGGAAACTGGACAGCATACCTCACTTCCTCATCGATAACAGGGCATAAAATTCTAGCATCCAATATTTTTGTTCGCTGTATACTGCTAGTATAAGTTATAATGACTCTCAAAACAATTATTGCCTTGCGTTTATCGTCGATTGTTTGAACAAAATATCGGTTACAAATTTACGGTTAAAGTATTATAGTCCCGTTTATCGTACAACCGTAGGCATGTTGGGTAAAGTAAAGGTTAGTAAACCAACATAGTTTTTTAACAAAACCGTATTTATTTCAAATGTATTTGGTGCTCAAGGGAGAAAATTCCATGTCGACTTACAGACGTTTTCAAAGACAGTGCAAGTGTCTGCTTCGTTGTTTTGTGGCAGCCATTTTGAGCGGGATATTTACGTCGATTTTAACCAAGTTGCCTCGTTGTAAAACGCCACAAAATTTAGATATCTTCAGAGAATGTCCAAAAATAGACATTGATATTGAAGGAAGTAAGGAGAGTGTGAAAACTATGACGCATTTGCTGCCAACGTACACTGCGATTTCTGTTTCCTCCCACGAGTGTGAGTCATTTGTCAGTTTTTTTTACCAAACTTGTTAAATTTTGACAAAAACGTCAATGGTTGAATATAATTAGAATATAATTTTAATGTGTTTTACTAAATAACGTAGCAATACGTTAACAAGTTTTTGTATAAGATTTATTGTTTTAGACTGGTAACACTGTCAAACCATGTGTCCCAAAGACATTTGTTAACGATGGGGAAACTTGACGAAGTAAGGGTTAAGCAATCAAATTGAAATTTATACCTTTTAATGTAGTACTATGGAAACAAAACGATAACAGCTTACAAACTTACAAACTCTGATATCATGACCTCGTCAATAACGAACTAATTTATGAAGAAAGACATGAAATTTCTAGGCACAAAATTCAATCCTGTTTTACCAAAAGACTGGGGAGAGAAGGAGACAGTGTGGTTAATGCATCGAGTTTTAAGGCAGAGGTGCTCGCTGTTACAAATAGGTAGAACAACCATTTTGGCCAATATGGTAGCACCAACCAGTAGATTAGTACCAGGGGAATTTATCCTTATTAAGTAAATACGGTCTATCAGAAATTTAAACTAGGAAAATGTGTATAACTACCAGCATTACAAACCACTGACTGCCAAATATAGCAGGGGAGGTTAGAAAAACGAATGTCAGTTTGTTCTCATACTTGTAATCTTTTGTATTGATACATATATATATAACAGCTTTGATTTTCGCTAAGAAAAGGTTCTCTTGACCTTAAGCCCTGAGTATAAAAAGGTAAAGTTACTGGTTTCATTAGTTTTTGTCAAGATGCTTAACTCACACTGATGTCGCTTAAAACTTGACTCATAAAACTTCGTAAAGATTCCATTTCTTTCAGTTTGCAGTACGAACGTAATGAACTACGATTTGTGTTCTTAAAACGTGCAGTTTTTTCATGGTGTTTATTGGAAAGCGTGAATCACAGATTCCTCCGTCTTAGTCAACAGGCTTCACACCGTTGTTTTAGGCCTCTGACAAAATTTTGTCCAAGAATTACTTGGCCTAATGCTGCCTTAAAACTCTTCAAATGCTTATATTTGCTTAGTTAATCGAAAGCTAATGCTTTAGCAACAAATGTAATGTTTTTGCACCTTTTCAATGTCATTGTTGCAACTTCTCCAGTTTGTGTGCATCACAGCTTGCCTGACTTGTGCTACCATCTCTGTATCCATTACTGGATGCATTGTTCATGGGCCTATAATTTGTAGCACATAGGTGCCACGTCTCCTACATTGTGCGGGAATCTCCTCCATTTCAGTCGATTCTCTCGTACGTTTCCCCGTAGCATGAAATCTCCCCCATGGTGAAAAGTCTCCCGTATATCTCCTGCAACAGTTATTTAACCTAAAATTACGTAGTATTTTTATACATTTTTGGTGGATGCTAATTTTGTTAATATTTTTCATTTCCCTCTAAATCAAGTCATGCCTCGTCATTGTCTTCGTTTAACGACTTTTTACCCTGAATGATTTTCAAAATTTTGCGCCAACAATGCAAGGGAGAGACATGCATCAGTGATAAGGGTATGCTGTATTTGTGCATATGAAAAGCTTTCTGACTCAACGAAAGAACCAAGGCTTATCAATTCCATACGTTTATTTACATTAGTCAAGTAAAATGTAAATATTTTGTAATCAGTCATGTACTAACATATATTTTGTTCGGATTATCTTTAGGTTACCTCCTTTCCTTGTCAGCCCAAGCTTTCATATTTTATACAAAAATCAAAGATGACAATCACATTTTGATAGTGAACGTAACCGAAAGTGGTAGGTAGGGCGGTTAGGAGGGTGGGGGTAATACAAAATCCGAAAATCCTCCATATTCCGAGTTCTGAAATTTGGCAACTATGGTAGTAACCGTATGTGATCTGTGAAAGGCTAAAAAAATCAATGTTCGACTTTTTTCTGTGGGCTTTTGAGAAAATGCAGAATGATTTCGTATCAAATTCACATAAATGTACGTATCGGTCACATTGGTTTGGCTGTTCGTATCTAACATTTATTTGTCTATATGAAATTGTCACTTGAATCTAAACTGCTAACAAACGTAATCAGTCATTGCTTGTCTTAAAATGAGGAGAAAAATAAGTATACGGTACAATTAACCCTATAATTTGATCCCGTTTTCCACCCGTTAACTTTATTCGTTAACATGGACGTAGGAGCGGGGGACGTAGGGACTCAAGTCCCCCACTTAACCAAAAAGTGCACCCTTTTTCAAACAAAAAAACGCCCTTGTAGAAAATGTCCCGTTGTAAAAGAATTATTGTTTTGATTTTTTCAAAATATCTGTTTAGATTTCCAATCAGACATTAAGGATTAAGGTCCTAATCTCTTTTCTGTGAAATGCCTGTCAGCCAACTAGAGTTAGTTGACTGGTAGCGAGCACTTGTTTCCTTCAATGCCCATGACAATTTAAATGGTTTGAAAAATTTCCCATAATCGCTGGAATAAACATCCCATTATTTTACGTAATTACGCAATATGCCAAATTATTGTTGACGTAATAACTGTTTTGTTGACGTGATTTGTGATATTTTTGTGCAAAATCAAAGAAATCATCTCTTAAAAAGGAAACTCTTGAGTACTTAAATTTGCTGCTCTGGCTGACTGTGCTGCAAACTAATTTTTGTTACGTCGTTAAAGGGCGTGGCATTTTCTAAAAATATGAGTGGGTTGTATGCACCCTTTTTTTTCCACCCCCAACACACACGTCTTATATACTTCCTACGTCTGTGTTTGTGAAAATACTGTAAAGTGACTATTTTCTCACCGCGAGTGTTGGAACTCTCTTTTTCGCTACAACGACCGACATTACAAGACGAACACAATTGCACCAATGAATAAATTTGGGTTTTTGGCTTTTAAGATACACATGGCGTACGCGTCATCTTGTAATCTTTGCCAATATATTGTTCAATAGACCAATCAAAGCAAAACGTTGGTGAGATACGCTGATAACTCGCACCTGCACTGAAACATCAACAAGTTTGGCGCCATATCTCAACACTGTGTTTAATTGTAATCAGCCAAAAACACGTATTTATCTGATATCATTCATGTACAATATATTAAAAATTGGTCGCACGAATTACCCTTTCTAATACCGTGAAATTCGTTTTATTTACATATCAAACATCATGTTTACTACTGCAAACTGAACCAGCCCAAAAGTTTGATATCATGGTATTGCAGGTTTTACAAGATATCAAGATACGGTACACTATTGTCATCACCAGTGGGCTGTCTAGTCTAATGGTACGCGATGTGGGTGTTTGCGCTAATGTGAGATGTTTATCCAACATGATAGTACATTGACAACAAGTCTCAAAGGCATGCCAAATGCCAAGGAAATCGATCAACACACGACTGCCATTTGGAAAGTTAATTTGAGTCCTTGAGGTGTCAACAGTTTACCAATTCACATATTATTGTCAACTTCAAACTCTTGAAGTGTTTCGCTGAAGTTGTCATCAATGAACTGTAGAGGGGCGTCCAAATGAGTTGGTCAGACGTTTAATACTGTCGAGGCGGGCCAGATGCAATGAACGCATTTTTGCAGACCATTGTAATACAGATGGGGATGCTTCAAGTTTCACAAGTTCACCCCCTTTTGTAGATATAGCATGGAAACTGGAGTGCTTTCAAAATGTGCTTGTGACCAAGCTTTTAATTCATATTATTTGTGGAAATAATTTCATTTACTGTCATTTTTTTCCAAATTTGAGGAGGCAACTTTCCACAGTAGCTGTTAGCACAAGTATTGGACTTACTGGTTTGTGAAATGCTGTCCTGATAGAATGGACAAGTTTGTGAACCTACTTGCAGTAGATTCAAAATTTCTGCAATGTTGCAATACCGTAAAAGCTCTTTTACGCCCCTTGTCAATTAAGCCCCCCTCTCTATTAAGCCCTCCTCTCTATTAAGCCCTCCTCTCTGTTAAACCCTCCTCTCTGTTACGCCCCCTTCTCTATTAAAACCCCCTTCTAAAGTAAAATTTGAAGTAAGCCCCTCCCCCCTGTTTTGAAGATAAGGCTTAGATTGCGTCCCTATCGATACAGATCTAAAACCAAGCTGATCGCGAGAATTTAGTTATAGCTTATGATTTTTTTTCGTGTAATAGTTCCAATTTCTAATTTCATGTATTTAAGAGTCAATTCTGTAACCTTAATTGCTAACTTTTATGATAAGCCCCCTTATCAGTCCCTCCCCTAGAATCTCAAAAATTAAATAAGCCCCCGCTGTCTTAATAGAGCATTTACGATATGTTTTACTATAGCGTCGGACAGTGAGTCTTATGTTAACATTACCCTGTACTTTCATTGTCCCAAGCCTTCCTATCATCAATTTCATACATTTAAGCAACTACCATTGGCACCCTGTTCACAGTAATTATGCCCTTATCCCGGGCCTGGGAACGTAAGAAGACATGGCTGGCCATAGAAGCAGGTAGATGAAAGTTAATTGCACGTATTTAGCCCCGCCACTTTCTCCCTTATGTTGTTTTATATTATCACAAGATGGATGGAATAAGCCCAATATGCAATAGCTGTTAAATAACCTTGCATTCACCTTTTGTGCGCCGAAGTATACCGACAAATATTTGGCACCACATAGGGAGTATCTGTTTCCAAAACACTTAGTCTATTCTAACGGATAATTAAGTAGGGGTGGTGACAGCTTTCTGTTACGAGGCATGGAACGCCAAAAGGCAAAGTACAATATTTCGTAAGGCACGCTTATTGTTTATCTTAGGAAACA
>JANTCA010000778.1:0-12452 GCA_024741275.1 Chironex yamaguchii
GGAGGTTTGAGTGTTGGCTTTTAAGTCTGAGGATTGCAAGTTCGAGCCCGGTCGGCTCCCACTTCGTGCAGCTATTGCGGTAATGCCCACTCTTGATGAATATATATAAAGCACTGTGTCTGTTGAGGTATTATATACATATATTGAATAATTATTCATAAGCCCATTCACTCCAAGTGTATAAGAATTACATAGTTTCTCATAAAAACACTAGTCAATTAAAACGTTTCGACATTCCTCTTCTTCAGTTATTTCCACATACAATATCATCTTCTGCTTAAATACGTACATGAAACAAAACACAAAAAGGGCTGAAAACAAAAGAAGTTGTTAAGGAGACTGCTAGGAATACCTCCAAATCGAAAATCTCTTAATACATTCTCAGACAATACGTAAAAAATCTGCATGAGATACATCAAATCCTTTAACAAACTTTCTCCAACAGTCTTTATAATTGTTAAAACGCTGCCTAAACTGGGTAAATATACTCCCTACATACTTCTACACACACTCATGATCTACCTGTGGAAACCTGAATGAAAACATTTTGCAAAGTTTTGCTCATAAGGAATACGCAACATCCGTTATAAACAATTTGCCCTGCAGAGGTAAATTTTGTCTTGCGAAAGAGGCTTTTTGACAGTTGGGGGAGCCACCCCCATACCCCCTAAAGTGACGCACCTGCATTTCTAGGCACTTTTAGGTTACAAATTTGCAGGTAAATCGTTCTCCTCTTCGAAAAGGGCAGTAAAGTAATTTCATATTTCATTGGTTATGTGTTATCCTAACAGCACAACTTTTTCGAAAATGTCCTTCGACAGAAGTCTAATGTTCCGAAAATTAAGTTCCTGCACCACTTGGATAATCAATAATCTGAATCCAATCCCTCAGGTGTCTGACCATAAGACAAAATGTCATACTTCTATTTGAGTTGTCATTTTAAGATCCAGTACTGCAAAAATAACTACAGGAGTAAACTCTAAGGATAACAAATTAAATACGAAGCCAAAAACCAAAAAGGTATGGATCTACTATTAAATTTTCTTCCTGTGCAATCACAGTAAAAATACCTGTGGATGCCATCTGTCAAAGAGCAGAGATTATCCATACTCACTATGAGTAAGACATACTCACTTGTACCAAATCCCATCCTCTCATCCTTGATGCCATAGCCCCCAACGGACAACAAACATGATCATACATCCCCTCCGTCACCCATTCATAGACACCCTAGTTAAAAATCACTCTCTACTGCATTACTTTCCTCTGATTGCATCTATCCTCCCTGAGCAACCCATGCTGTCCTACAGATGTAACAAAATACTATATGATCACCTCATCCACAACATCAACTGCAACAATGCCACCTCCACATCACCAGCCACAATATCTGCCACATGCCCATACCATAGAATCGATTGTAGAACATACCCATTTTTATACACTACATCACCAATCGCAGGGACCAAGGATTATGTACATACACTACAACTACTGGTCTACCACAGCAAACTAACCGTACATCATCAAGTGCACTAAAAATGTGTTGTCTCTGTTCTGATTGCTTCTCTCTATGTCTATGTGGTCCCAGTCCTCCTTCTCTTGATTTCTCTCTCAGATGCAATACTGACAAGCGCAGGTACTCATGGCATGTCATTCAGCTTGGTTGCTGGTAGACTGCAGGCTTTCTATTCTCATCCTCATGAGCCACACTGCTATACTCTCCAGTAACTTCTCTTGCTGTCTCCCTCTACTGCAGCTTTCTTCAATCTCCCCTTCTGCAACTATACATTCCAATTCCCCCTTTCTCATGCAATGTCCCAAGAACAAGAATTCTGAATTCTCCCAAGAATCCAGAAAATTAGATCAAATTGTTTGAACCCCTATTTCAACATCAGAAATTCATTGAGTTGTTGTAAGTTCGTCTTGAGATTAATACTCAAGTGTTTACGTTCAAATATTGACAAATGTGATTATCCTTACATCACTCCCAAATGAAAGAAGTGCAATCCTTTGAGTTACAATAGCCTTGGATGTCATATGTAAACAATTATTTGGCAAGTCTATTTCTCAATGAAAACATATTCTGATGTCATAAATACTGTAATTTTATGATGTAATATTGTTAAATAAGAAAACAATTTGATATAGGTTTTGCAACAGAAAATATTTTCCAGTCTTAAAAATAGTATATAAACAGGGGTGATTTTTAAATGGTGAATTGTAGCAACAGTCAATCTCAAGAAGACTGGAAGAAAGTATCACTCTTCTCAGCCTTAATCTCTGGGCACCTGTCTCAAGCCCAGCCAAGAAGGTAGTGCGACTTTGCCAATGTCACCACAACATGGTAGCAAAGAGTGGTTACCCAGGAGCAAGGATCAAGTCAAGACAGAGGAGTCTTATTTCAAGTCAAGATGTCTACAAGCCAAGTCAAGATGTCTACAATGAGAACAAATCAGGAGAGTACATCCTTGCTGGACTCCTTTTGTAATTTTCTGATACTTATTGAAGTCTTGACTCACTCTTACCACGGCAATTTGCTGCCAGTACGTTTTGTTTATGATATGACAACCTTTGTCATTGACATTCAGTTCCTGTAACATTCTGATGATCTGCTCATGCCTCACACCACCAAATCTGTTAGTGTAGTCTCTTATCATGTGTTTGTTCCATCTTTGCCCTCCTTTGCCTTGAACAAAGCCATCTTCTTCTGGATCTACTTCAGGTGAAAACTTGTCTCTAATATGAAGCATTTCTCACAACAGAATGTTTCTGATATGGCTTATTTAGCTGAAAGTTCTGTGTTGACCACACCCTATTCCACCTGGCTTTTTAGGCAGCACCATGAAAATTGACTTGACCATGTCACTAGGGAATTGACCAGTATTATAAATGAGATTCAGCAGCTTTGTGACTGCTGTAATTTCAAACTCTTCTGAAGCCATCATCATTTCAGTTGTAATGCCTTCAAGACCATGGACTTTTTCATATTTCATTTTGGATAATACATGTTTAACTTCTGTTTCTAAGATCATTGGGCTATTACTGACCTCACTGATGTCCAGCTCTTCATTCTTATTGTCATTATATAAATCACCTATGTACTCTGTCCATCTCTCCATGATTTTATCCTTGTCCATGATGATCTTTTCACTTTTTGATCTAATACACCTAGCTGATGACGAGTTGCCTTTTTCAAGTAGTTGGTTAACTTGCTTGTTGTGCCACTTTAGTAATGGCATCCTTAAACCACCACACTATTACTTCACCTCTTGAGCTTCTGATTCAAGACCAACATACTAATTCTGGACATTGATCATACACTGTTGTTTGACTGCATGATCTTTTAGACTGCACAAGTCAAGGCAAAGTGTCCCTTTCTTGTTGTATTTGTATTTTCAGATGGAAATGCTACCACAGGGTTATGATCACTATTACAATCATCACTTGGGTAAGGTTTACAAGTCAGCATGGCATTGTGGAATTCTTTCTTAACAAAAATTTAATCAATCTCATTTCTTTGCCAGTCAATCTCTTTGCCTTGTCCCCAGAATTGTTCAATATATATGACATATGTACTATCTGTTCCTCATTCTGTCCCATCACTAAGGCCTTGTAAATCAAAAAAATTTGCAGATAAATAATTATCCTCTTCAAACGAGGTAAAGCAACAAAATTTTCTCTACTTTATAGTCATATACTAGCTCCACAGTACTACATTGTTAAAAATATCAGAGCAAACATTGTTTTGTCAACATACAAGTGAGTTGAAAAACATCCTAATGATACAAAAGTTAAACTTGTTTCAAGGAATAAAACTCATCAATAAAGGTTTTCATCTGACACTGATCATATATATTTGTTAGGATACAATAATACAGGACAGTGCTAAATTTGTGATCAGTGTCACACAAAAGGTATCATGATTTTATTATTTAGTACATGGGTTACCTTAACAGATGCTTAACTGCAGTCCTTTGGTATGTATTATCCAAATGTGGTACACTACTTCAGTAGCTAAGAGAATAAAACTGGAGTGCCAGCCTTGCACATGGGCTAGGCAAAGGATGTTAAAAGTTCATAAAATCAAGTCTATGGACAGTAAGTAGGGTACTTAAATAATTTATTTTTACTTTATTTGGATTCTTCATTTGTAAAGTAAACATCTGTTAATATGTGATTGGAAAACTCAGTCTGAAATATAAGTAATTGATGTTCCCTGTTTATCTTTACCTTTGTCAATCAAAATTACGGTAAACAAGTTAACAAAAAAATTATTGAAATGGATACTCTAGCGAAGTTTGAGACATTTAGGCCAAAAAATCTTTCAAAAAGAACCTACTGTTAAACTAAAATTGGAATTTGGATACCGCATAATTTTAAGACCATTAGCCACACCGACAGTTGCTTTGAGCCAACATAGCCTTGACAGATCATGAACTAAATATACCATAACATGGTCATGATATATGATCCCAATAAGATAAAATTCCTTAACTTAGGTTTATCCAAGCAGTCTCAGTAGTAACCTTTTCACTTATTTCTCCATTAATGGTAAGCTACATTGCAAGCACTTTAATGCATTCAAGACAAACACTCTGCAATGTGAAGTTGCCACATAGGCCTGGGAATACTCCACTACAGACATAATGAAACTGGAACTGGACTATTCTTACTACCATGCAAAATACATGAAAGTTGTAGAATGATTTCAAATGTTGATCACAAGACGGTTAACAAACAAATAAAGAGATGGCAGAGAATTTTATCAGGTAGTGAGGCAATTACAAAAAATATCAAATGCCATAGAATGAAAAACCTTCAAAATGAACAATGAATGACCAAAGCATATAAGCGCAAGTAGATTTCTTGACATGAATTCTTTACACACATATGACATGTCACTCCAAAACCAATAACTCCAACAACATTTGGACAGTTAACATGTCATGCATTCATGTGAGATCTCGACGTATTCCTTTTTAGAAATAACAGTGTCACAGCTATTCAAATCATGGGGAAACTCAAGATAATGCTGGTGAGAAAATGTCACAAGTGTTGTCACACGTACTGTTGACAATAGTTGTGGCAATTGCCTAGTTATTCAGCAGGATCATTGTGGAAACTCCGAAGGCCCATGAAACTGGCCTCTGTACACAGCAAAAACATAGTTCTTTGTACCATGTCCTATGCATTGTTTATCACTTTGGCAAAAAGATGGAAGAATCCCAAGCTTCACTCAAGTTTACATTGACTTGGAAAAGTGAATGGGTTGACACGGAGGAGCTTTCAGGAGGTTAGATAAGTTGTTATTCAGGACTTATGGATTGGTCACTTGAAAATATCCTACCTAGCTTGAATAACTTCCACTGTTTTCCTGACGAAATGGCGATCAACACCCAGTGCCAAATCAGAAATGTCATTTCACAGCCCAGTATCCTGCATCATGTATATTTGAGGAAAGTGAAAAATAGTAGAACTGCAGCAATAGGTAAAAAACGGTTTTTTGCTTTTATTTTTGTCCATTTATGGATATCACATTGGCACAGTTTCTACTCAACTTTCTGTTAAAGTACTCTTCTACATTTTGTTTTTTAATTATAATGTGACCTAATAGCAATTGGTAATGAGATACCTTGAAGTAAATTGCCTACTATGGTATGATCCAAATGGGGAAGTACTTAATAAGTATGACCTATACCTTTATACATTATGTTAAACAAAGTGAAATCCAACTACAAGTCAGATTAAAAAAAATGACTCTGATCTTACAAAATTCAATGCAATGGCTGACTGTGTTAGAATATCAAACTTCTCAAAAATCCCCATAGCAATGTGCACATTAATGCTATCACAGTGGTAGCTAATCACACACAGAAAACAAATTTATTGCCACCAAGAAACAGGCATGTCATAGTTGTAGAAAAACTAATCTTATATAAAAAATCCCCAAATTACTGTTGGAATTGCCCCATCATCCTGGAGCAGTGAGCCTTGGAGCTTGAGTTTGATTGGGTTTTCTATTACCATCTTGAGTCATATTGTAGAAAAGAAAATTTTGTTTAGGCTTCCGTATAACTACCTTCAATCTTGATAATCAATTAATCACTAAGACAGTTTTGATTTAATTCATTCAATTTACATTATATTGTTTGGAAAGATGATATCTGAATAGAGATTTCATTTTACTGGGTCATTGCATATCTTTGGATTTTTCCAAAAACCTGATCAACAACCTTGGGTTGAATGGGTTATTTTTAATTATCTATCAGGTAAATGTGTAACTGAGTTACTTACAAAATATTTCCAGGTGTCTGCACTAATTCTGCACCAATTTTTTTCATGATTTCTGGGTCTGTCCATTCATCACCACAAAATGTTGGTCCATTTTCCTACAAACCAAAAGATACATGGCTTTAAAGGTGGTGTTCTTAAGCAGCACACAGCTGAGAGTCTCCCTGATGTCACAAGTACCCCAAGCTGGAATGGATGGCAAGGGATAAGTTTTAAATACAACAAATCCCAGACATGCATCCAGAAAAAAGTAGTGACTTGTATTCCTTCATGTTCAGGCTACTTAGTATTGCAAAATGACTTTCCTACCAAGTATAAACACTTAAAGTTATATGATCCTGTAATAAGCCATATCTAGATAGATTAAATAAATAGATATGAATATTTCACAGAATTAAAAGTTTTAAAAAAATATTGCTATTTTCAATAATCCTGATTAAAAGCAAGAAACTGCTAAAACCTTATTCAAAATCTATGACTATGTATATATCTATCAATATTAAATTAAAAATCTGCAAGGGATTTTTTAAAAGCCAGTTTATTTCATTAGGATTTGTTACTTTTAAGAAACAATTCCAGTTTTTCCCTAAAAAATGTGTTTACTTTCATGTGTTCTTTACATCTAAATAGGAATTGCTGTATTACTTTGCTTCCACATAATGAAATCTCTACAAAACATATTTAGCTTTTCTGCTTATCAGACTAAGTATTTACTTTTTCTTGTGCTTTTAACGTGTGCCTGTCTTAACAAGGGGCTTTACAAGGCATCACATATATTATTACTCATGATCTTATGTACCAGGTTGATTCTATGTTCCATTTTTATGGCTATAAAACACTGTAATCCTTTGACCTCCACAGTATGAAAAGTTGAGGGGCAATTTGTTAGTTTATGCCATTTGTATTGCTCATGGTTTTGATAATTAAGACGAAAAAAAAATCTTCTCATCAGTTGCACCAAATAGCATTTGAGCAACAACAGTTTTGGTTCATCATAAGTAAAATGAATTCATTTGCCACACACATGAAGCAAAGCGCCACAAATGGCACCATATTTAAGCAAGATTGTTAAACATGTTGCATATTTGTCATTGAATCACAAATGTCTAAAATTTAAGAAAACTCTCAGCACACATAAGCAAAAGGCTAAAGTAAAGTGCCACAAAAGACATTTATCATATTTAATCGTAATTAGGAAAGACTGAACAGTTTTCAAAGGAATATTGCTAGAAACCTTTGCAATAAAAAATGGTTGATTGGAACAATTTTCTTCAAACACTTATTACCAGCATAAATTTCAGGATATAGTCAAAAGGGAATGATATATTGCCAAAACAGACAAAGTATCAATTCTTGGTAGACATTCTAAGGATATACAAGCCATACCATTTAAGGCACCTGACCATGCATACCTCTCCATGAACCTGGAAGGAAATTGGTGCATTTGTTATCACTCTCTGCACTCTTCCTGGATCATCCCAAATGTTATGTTTCAGTCACACACACCTCATTAAAAAGTTACTACAGAGTGTATGATCTGTCAATCACCAGTAAAAACCTGTCACAGAGGCTTGGATATAGAAGCAGCTTAGTCTAGAGAGGAGGATTTGGTTGAAGAGTTGTGTAATTGACCAATCCAGGCAATAATATTATAATGGGGCATATTTGGACTACATAAATGTCCCTAGAAGGTACAAGTCCCCATGAAACATAGCATACAGGCATACAAAGAAAAACAAAGCACTACATCTAGACAATCTTATTTTCATCTGCAAAGACTCATTTGCTAAGAGATCAGGAAAAGAGCTTATCAGAAAAGCTCAAAATGTTGGAGCAAGGAAAGGAAAGAAAGCAAATACATCTTGGTGTGCATATTTTAAGAAACAGAAAGGAACACATCCTTAAATGTTTTATAGAAATTACCTATAAAATAAACTGAAACATTTTCCAATGTTCACATATGTACCAGTTGGTACTCTGACTGAATCAAGTCAAAAACAAAATTTATGGAAGATGAAAACCCAACTGATTTGCAAAATCATCAAACTGCAGCTGGGTGCCTATTATTCTATGGTTATCTTAGGACCTACCTTGCACCCACTGCTGGAATATTAAATCAATTCATGTCAAGTCCTAGTCACAGTCACTGGAAAGCAGCAAAACCAATTCTAAAATATATCAAAGGAACTATTAATTTGAGATTGCAATTTCATGCACAATGTCAAACATCTGTCACAATGTCATCAACTTCTCCGGTACTGTTTGGGTAGAAGACCTTGATGAAAGATTGTCCACCTCAGGATTCAAGTTTGTGGAGGTGTAAATAAGCTGGCACTCAATGTCAAGAAAGAGTCCCCTTAACATCTTTTAAGTATCTATACAGCTATTTCATTTGGCACACATGACCTAGTTTGGTTAAGATCTCTAATAAATGATTCTTCATATTCTTTCTGAGAAAATCAAGGTATGATTGCATTATCAAAACATTTCTGACTACCATTCATGTACCTGACATATGAACATCACAGACCATTGTCACATATCTTTGTAGAAAAAAGGAAATAAAGCTTAATACTATCCTAAAACAAATATATAAACTCACCTGCTGCTCAAAGGACTCACCCATCAAAGGTCTTAAGAATGTGGACATTAAATTACAGTTGTTTATGTATAAATATTTAGTATATAAAACATATATCTAACGTATATTTTCATTTTACGTTCATTTTGATTAAAAAGAGTGAACTCTAGAAACTTTTTCAAAGTCAGAATTCTATTTTGGAGCTCCTCTTTGAGAAAATGCTAGCACTCCACCACTGAATAAGAGTCAGTAAGTTACATTTGATAACTATCAAGCGCCGTTACCTATCTTCATGTCTTCATTTGGGTCTTATAACACTCTACTGAAATGCCATATTTGAGTGATTTACAGTTAGCACTGAGGCTAGTGTTAGGCTTATTGAGCAAAAGCGAATAACGAAGGCTAGTGAGCAATAGCATTAGAGTTAGAGGGAACCTTTTACTGGGATAGAAATAGCATAAGGGTTAGGCTTAGAGCGAGCGTTCTCTTTAGGGGAAACGTTTGACTTGTTGCAACTTCTTAGAACCAAATTTAAAACGTTGACAGGGGTGGTCCTGAGATTATGGTCTTTAATCTACACGATTACTAGTCTCCCAAAAGGTTACCACATATTTCCATGAATTTTTTAAATCTTAAAAAAAGAGAAGTCTTAAGATTCGGGCTGTGTTCCCTCGTTGTCAATCAGTTTTAATGAGTTCTTTGTACTTAATGACTAGATTTGGCAAGTTAAACATTTGATTTCACACCCTCGCTTTTATTGTCGTACATCATACTCTAATCGGGGCGAGCATACATACACTTTATTCTGAGATGAATTTTGATGAGTAAGACTAATTTCAAAGGGCTGTGAACAGTGCTAAGTTAACAGCACTTAAGCTAAACTAAATCCAACTGTTGATAAAGTATTGGCATTCGTAAATTACTTACCAGCCTGATGTGAGTGCTAACCAGTAGATATGGCATACCTATTTTGTAATGATCCACTAAAAACTTTCCAATCTACACAAATGTCACAACCAGACCAAATGCAACGGCAAAAGTCGCACGACTTCTAGAAAGGGATAGTATAACTCCCTTGATTACATTTACGACAAAAACAATACCGTAACTACACAAAATTGCACTCTTGCTCATTTTGTCATTGCGCGTAACGTATGTTATTTCAATAAATTTCCTCCAACCACACCTCGTTATGGAAGGCCGGTAGCATCACAGAATAAAGATTGACAATCTTATTCTGTGGGTAGCATCAATAAGAAAAGCTATCCTTATACCTCATTGTACCGGTAGCAGTCATTCAAAGTGCAATGCTTTTATGTTGTTGTTTTTAAGTCTACGAAGATCTGAACACGCCCGTCAGGGACCAAGCGCTGGGGTTGATGAGTAATGAAACAGTAGATGAAGAAGGACTGAGACGTGGATCCTTCTTATCAATGATGTTCGAAAACCAAGATCCCCGCGGGGTACGTTAATTATGGCCTTACATGGGGGCCCAGTCAGGTTCAAAGAGGCCCGAAGGCAAAATTACCGTCAGATTAAGCTTTTATTTTACAATAACCCCCCAAATTATGCCAATTAGTAGCACCATGTAATAACAATACAAATACTAGACAAAAGCATGCTTAACGTACAAACTGGGCGAGAAATCGGATAAATTGGGTTTGTTTACTTTTTCGCTACAAAAACGAACACAAACTCAAAGCTGGATTCATGGCTTGGAGAGTTGCGAAAAGTATACTTTCAGGGGCTTTTACCTGGTGTTAAAGAATTATCTAGGGATTCAATTCAGTTTCAAATGAATAGACCCAATTTGTCTCATTTTATCACACTTGTGTCGGCGTTGTATTTTTGGTACAATACCGCTATCAAACGATCGTAGTTTTGTTGGTGTGCTTCTTTGACAAATTCCTCCGTTATGCGATGGACATAATTAATTTGGAGAAGACAAAATATTTGCTTTCGTAATAAGTTGCCATCTCAACTCAACAGTTAATTAGGAGTACCTAAGGGTACTAACTACTTAAAATACCCCCAAGTGGTAGCTTTATTTCTCTAAATTGGGCCATTTGGTAACATTTGCTAAGACCCTCAAACTGACCGGACTTCCTGTCACGTCATAATGCGAGTACACCCCGGGACAGGATCCTAAGAATGCAGCTGTTGGTTAGTTATATTGAGAACTTGGTTAAATTCCTGCCTGAATTTTAACTTATGATTGTAAGGATCCAATCAATTAAAATCGAATTGAATACTAGTCTATGCTAGAATATTCTAATATTAAAATATGTCTTTGTTACGGAAAAAAATCAGCACGCAGGACTTGTTTTTTACTGAAAAACGCAGCATAATCATATCCTCAGTTAGAGTTTCTGGGAAGGATTTAGACACCCAGATAATGTTTGCACCCCTTAAACGTAGCGGAAGATTGGTTGTGAAAGATCCGATCGTAGAAATATTCATTAAGGAGTTGCCAATAAATTTTCTTGTACAGGCTGTTGTAGCTGTTATTTTGGTTAAACTTTCCAGCTAACTCGACTCTTGTTTGCAAACAATTGTTGATAGCTTCACACACATCCACACGCTCATAATCTGAATGTAAAACTACCTTATAAATGCTTGCTTTGCTACCTTCTCAAAATTTGCCAATCAACTCAAGAAGTGCAATGACACAGCCAGCAAGTAATGAGGTCAGAAATTCACCTCCAAGAAATAACGTCTCTCTAACTCAGTGATTAAAGCAGTGGTGGGGCCCGGGGGGCGCGACCCCTTAACAGCTGTTTAAAGGGGCGCTAAAATTTGGAAGGGGCGCCAAAAACTAGAAGGAGTTCGGTCACGCTTTCCAAACTTACTATCATTCAGCACAATGTGCCGGCTTAATGTCTCCAAGGGTGTCAATTTTTAAACATACAAGGGTGCTTTCATTGAGAATACGCATTTTCATTCTGTGCCCAAAGTCGTTTTCTTCACCTCTTGCAACAGTAAAATACATCTTGTGATCTTCAGAGGGACTTTGATTTTTTGAGATACCTTAAGGGAACACAGGATCCCAAACCCCACTACACTTCAGGAGATGACGGTATGACTACTAGTTACAGAGATTCAGATTGGGCCGGAGATAGAGGTGATCCACGATCTACAACTGGCAATCTACATCTTCTATCCCACGGAGCCATCAGCTGGTTATCAAAGAAGCAAACAACTGTCGCCTTATCTGCAACTGAGGCAGAATACATCGCACTTTGTTCTGCAACCCAGGAGACAGTTCATCTAATTGTGTGATGTGGGAGCCAACAGCTCTGAGCTTCGAAACGTTTCTTCCCCTTACACAATAAACACGAAATCGAAATGAGTGCTTCATGCCAAATACGGATAGACATTTTCTGGCGCATTTTTTTGCGTAAGATCGCTTTGCCATGCTAACGCAATAGATGCCGTGGACCAAAAGGATGCCTAATTTTGAAGTTGGGATATAATTGATCAATAGTCAAAAACCTAAAAATCGATTTGCAATCGATAATGTGAAGCAGGAAAACACAATGTTTGCAGCAGGCGCCATTGTTAACTTGAGACGAGTAAC
>JANTCA010000779.1:0-12451 GCA_024741275.1 Chironex yamaguchii
ACTATGGCTATTGAAGATGTTAAGAAGGTAAGAAAGCTTAAAAACTTTCGGGTAGTCAAGATTTTCTTAACAACTGCCGCATTTCCAATCACGTGTCTTCATGATTCGACCTCTCTACGCAAGGTGCACAGGCGTGCATCCATAAATCCTAAATTTTATTTTGAGTGCGCCATGGACAAACATTCCAGTCTGGTAAAAGGCTACAGGTTGTAGTAAGGTGTGAAAGTAATTAATAAACCTTTAACAAGGTGGTAAAGGTATAGGTGCCAAGAGGGGACTTCCAACTATGTGAACTATTTAAAATGAAACAAAGGTGCATTATTTTTATTATTGAGTAAAGGTTTGTGTTTGGCCTCCGAAAAAATTACATAAACAAACACATCAGAAACAAATGGAGATGAAGATAACACACTAACACACTGAAGTCCTTGATGGAACCATGATAACCAGAAGAAATCAAATGCTCCAATATACCAGAGAAAGAGGGATTTGACGGCTTCTTCCCTATAAAAACAGAAACATTACTGATTTCTCTGTGATCTAATTAATCGGATCCTCTTAGATGGATAGCGTATTTCAGCCTTTAAGCAGCCAAAATCAAACAGACGTAAGGTTCCCTTAAAGTGTGTTGATGTTAAAATTTACTAGCCAAATATTGTTAGGATAGACAGACACTCACCTTTATTATGCTGGACTGCAATTACTCAAAATGTTTGTTCCTAACATAACATAAATTATTATATCAATTGTTCAACTTGAATCTACTGCTTTGGTTGTGTATAACACCAAATACAGATCTTGTCATTCTATCAATGAAACATGGCGTGTGTATTTGTGGTAGGGCAGTGGTTATTTATCATTCCCGCGTTACATGTAAATCCATGTTACATGTCCAAGAGTCCAAATGTTAACAAACTGTGTTTACACTAATGTGTTTGTTCATATTTTAGTATTAACAAGTAATAAATGATCTCTGTATTTAATGATGTAGCATAATTATTATGTACAAATATTGAATTCTCTATACGTTTACGTTTTTATTATACATATCACCTGTACTTTTTTCATTTATGTAGTGGATGTACTTCTCAAAGCCACTGGTGATGCTCCTATAATGAAAAAGAAGAAGTGGAAAGTTGACAGACAGAAAACAGTAGCATACTTAATTGAATTTATTCGCAAATTTATTAAATGTGATCCTGCAGAATCTCTTGTACGTAAATCATAATCTAATTTCATTGTTTTTTCCAGTGTTTTGCTTTAAAAAAATTTTGCCCAACAGATTGTTCTTTGCCATGTTACAAGTAGTTAAGAAACCATTTGCCTGGATATTTCATTACATGTGTTTACATAATTTGTAGCACATTACAATGTTTGCTTATCTATATTTGCAGGTATGGGTACAGAACAAGTATTGACATTCTCATAAAATCAGGTTATTGTCTTGGGGCAGACGCCCCAGAAACTTTTGACCATACCCTTATAATACAGATCTGGGAAACACCCTTTTGAAAAGGTTGTCTTTCAAGATTATC
The DNA here is from genome assembly GCA_024741275.1 of Chironex yamaguchii. Lineage (NCBI taxonomy): Eukaryota > Metazoa > Cnidaria > Cubozoa > Chirodropida > Chirodropidae > Chironex > Chironex yamaguchii. The sequence goes on from JANTCA010000779.1 coordinate 1,536, forward strand.
ATGAATACAGAAAATTTGTGACATTGCTCAAAATTGTACTTTTTTGCCTGACACTCTTCAGAGTATGAATCATCAGAAAGGAAAAATATGTATGTATATAGGCAAGCTTTTTATACCAAACATGTATTGAAACTAGCCAATCAAAGACAAGAAAGGAAAGAGCTAAAGAGAAAATGAAGAAACAAAGCATTATTGGAAGAGTCCAAGTGAAAAAACAGAGTACTGGTATCTTGTTTTGATGTAGAGCGACTCCCATGCATTTAGATGAAAGGAAGATCTAGCTGTGCCAATTATCCAAAATTCTTGTCCTTATACATTTTGACACATTATGAATTGTCTAGTAAATTTACTTTATTCCTCCAAAGTTTGGACCGTCGTGAAGGCTAACATCACTGCTATGGAGATGTTGTAAATGTCTGTCTTCTGTTAGGGTCTTTAAATTAAGGACATGGGACCCTGCACATTCTGGAAATATTGTTATCAGGTGTTTTTAAGATTTCTTGAAATTTGTCATCAGGTAGTTTTTAGGATGTTGTCAAGTCTTAAACCATGATCAAAATTATATATCAATTATAGAGACACTTATGCAATAGGGAATGAATCATTTGCATATCTAGTTGTGTAAGGAGTATTTTCTTGAAATGTTTAATCTGTAATCTTAAATAGATAGTGGAACTGTAACTTTAAATTCAAATGTCAGAGCTCAGTAAAGACTTCATGTGTGTGAGTCAATGAACAAAAAATGGATAAATTGCTGACAAAATAGCATGATGAAATGACCAAATGAAATTCACACTCAAGACACATTTAATCAGGACAAGGGGTATTGTAAATCCTATTGATAGCATAGAATGTTTCAATTACACCATTGTTGTTAAAACCTGATAAGCCTGGAATAATGGAGATTTGATTACTAATTATTTGTAGATTCATTCATTTCAAAATGTTGTTAAGATTGCTAAGTAGTTAACGCTGTGTGTTTAATGCACAAGTTCTGAGTGAAACAAATGCAGCCAAGGTGCATGGTGTGGTGACTCGGGAAAAGTGAAGAAAGTGACAAAATGCATACCTATGTTACCTCAAGGTGCATGCTAAAATGCATTTGCAATTACATGCATAAAACAGAGAGGCCTGATCCCATTCTATAAATTAGTGCTCAGTACTTCTGATTCCAGGGACAAGTTTCACTTCAAGTGTGAGTAGACAAGACAGCTGGACACAATGACCTGGCAAATCTATGTTTTGGTGTATGAGTGTGCAAAGTTATTAAATGTAATATTTTAGAGGGATGTAAAAGATCCAGTTTTTCTTAAGCTTTTTTTGCTTTTTTCAATTTTAATTTTAGTTCCTTTATGTCAACCAAACATTTGTACCTGCTCCTGATCAAGTAATAAGTAACTTGTATGAGGTAAGGTTTTTTTCTTTTCATTAGGAAATCAACACTTCTGTCATGTAAATGTTAGCTAAAAATAAAATTTACAATTAAAAGTGTTATTCTTCCCAAGCATAAACTCTTTTAAGAAACATGTATTTGAACACATGTCAGCAAAATCAATTTTGTCTACAGGTGTCATTTGTATTGTTCTACCTCTATGAGAAGGTCAAAGTGTTGAAAATGATGGTAAGTCATCAAACAAATGCATGGTAGACATAATAGGAATCAGATGCATGAAGTATGACTTTTTTAACAAAGAGACAACCATAGGAAAACATTTTTGTTATTCTGATCTTGATAAATGAATTCGGTATGCTACATGATGATATTTTCAATTTCCTTTGCCTTGTCTTAACTTCAGTGGATATTAAGTAAATTTCCATTTACACTGTCTTATATCGTAAAGACATTCAGTGCAGTGAAAGATTGCTTGTGTCCTTTTTTCCTCGGTGCTTTAGTGCTATGGAGCAGAAGGAAAATTGGTTCTTCACTATTGTAAGACAGAAGCTTGGGGATAATTACCATCACAGTATAAAGCCCATGATTTATATTTGTGAAACATTTGGCACAAATATTTGTAAATAACTCATAGAATTTACATTTGTTTATGATTTTGACGGTAAACAAAAATGTAGACAAGCTGGAAAGTTGATCAAACTAAGACAATGGATGAACTTTCAGCTTTTTACGTAGTCATTCAACTGGCCAGAGTGGTAATCTCTGCGGTTTACAGCTTTGTTGGTCTTTATTTTTTGTAATGATGGTCAAAATTTGTATTACCCTAAAATGGCGCATTTAAGGTTTAAAGTTAAGTAGTATATGTTGATATTACTGTCTTATAGCACCAAGTTATTAATACAGTAATTCATTACAGATCTTTGAATCATGCCATTTGTGACAATATGAATATTACTTCCTGTATTTTAACTTTAGTGTTTATACTTATTGATAGTCAGCATATCAAAAGTAATAATAATTTAGGTTATTTGAATATAATTAGGCCTTACATATAGATTCATGATTAGCTTTGCTATGCAAGTTTATTAGGGGGTGGGGGTGCGTATTTTGTTTACTGTTTAAGGAACATTGAAGTTGGGGTACTTCTAGTTGGTTTTGTTTAGAGGGATAAGATGGATTAATTTAGAAGGATAGATCAAATGACAAAGTGTAGTTGAATTTCAAAAGTTTGATGTCATTTGTTTTCTGTGCTAGTAAGCTGTCACTGGCTGTTGCCAAGTAAAAGAGATCAAGTTTTGTGTGACCATTCATGGCTCAGAACTAGCAGCAAAAGATTTATTCTCAAGCTTCTGTTAGAGAGGCATCAATGAGACTGAATGACAGTTACTATTTATAGTGGTATCCCCCTGCTATGAGGTTAATAGACTTTCTATTGGGATAAAAGCAGCTAATTGATTAAAAATACCACTCTACTGGTGTAAATTTTGTAAAAGTCGAAGGCCATTTTTCTCACCTTAGATTGGAATTTAGAATAGCATTTTGTTATCGCCATCAGAGGCAGCAACATTTTTCTTCATTACCATCATCATCAAGGAGAAATAAATTCAGTAGATTTTTATGTGAGCTGGCAGAATCAGTCGCTCTGTTTCCAGATACCTTCACCAATCATGTCGATTCATCAGACGGCTACTCCCACTGCAGAGTTCTGTTTTGCCCCCTAAGTTGCAACAGACTGTGAGAACGGGGGCACCTCCCTTCAGGTATCCGATTGGCAGTGGTGACCAGCTCATTCATTGCATTGCAACATGATCACAGCAGTGGTTCCAGAGAAACTGGCTTGCACATTCAACTGTTTCCAGGATTTGATCAATCAACTTGTCTCCATTTTGTTGAACCCCAGTTGTCGTAAAAGGCTCATTGTCCGAATTCCAACAAAACCCCTACTCCCTCTTCAATTGGCAGACATGTGGCCTCTCAGCCCTGTTCCTTGCATAGTTTGATTAATGCCTCTATTTTCCTTCCTTATCCTGGCATTCACCATACCAGATTTCCAGCATAGCGTTAACTAGAAATACTTGAGCTTTTTCGAGCCATTACAAAGGACAGGCATGTCTGGCCTCTTGTTCGTTTCAACAGACAGCTTAAATCACTCTCCTTTCAAATCAACCTCTATAGTCCATGTGCCATTCCACTCCGAGTCATCAGCTGTTCTCATTGCCTTTGGTGTTGCCTTCTGTCCAGGAGTCTGGTGCTGTTTGCAAGTTATATTTTGAAATAAGTTGCAGCATGGTAACAAAATTTTCTCTTTTGATATCTGCATTTTCTGACCATGTTAAGTATTTATTTTGCGCTTTGCTTGCTGCTTCTTTGATCCTCTGGTAGCTCTCTATAAACGATTTGTATTACACTCTTAGTTTCCATTCATCCAAGCTATAGTTTTTTGCGACATTGTTGAAAGAATTTGAAGGCAAATCTTCTGTACTTATTATGTCTGCAAATCTCTCTGGATCCAGCAATGCAAAATTCGACTTTTGAGCATTTCCCTCCAATTCATCGCTGCAAACTTCACCCGGCATCTTCTTTTTCTTTCTAAGTCTTATCTCTGCGAAATCACGTTCTTCTAATTCATGAGATGCACAGAATTTTTTTGCTTCTTTCAAAACATTTTGAAAGTCTCCTCGAAGTTTGACGAGCTGTGATTGCCTCAACCAGTCTTATTGCTGTTAGAATGTCAATCTTTTCAGACTGTAGATAAAAGGATACAGGATCAAGGATGGCGAATATCTTATAAAATAGATGAGCTGTTACGACCATATCGAAGCAAGATATATTTTGCAGTAAGTCTTCTGCATCAGTAACTGTTTCTTTGATATGCTCAGGTGTTAAGCAGTGCTCAAATGCATTTCTTTAGCAATCATACAGCTTGCCAGATTGGGCAAAGAAGACAGTCTCCAGAGCTTTCTGATGTGTGTACCATCGTGTTGTTGAGACTTTCTGGGGCCTATGTACCTTTCCTATGCCAGCGTCTTTCTGGACATCTTGCAGAATGTCACTACGCTTTCTAGAGGTCAAAAGGAAAGTATAAAGCTTCTCCTGTGTACCAAAGAGAACTTTAGAGGGTATAGAAGATCCTCAGGCCTCCATGATGACAAGGTATATCATTTAGTTTACAAATTTTAGAGAATGTCAAAGCCAAACAAGTTATCTTTTGACTGAAACATGTTTCACCTTCTCTATTTTTACTAACAGCTAAATTTTCCGACGGATCTTTGAAATTTTTGAAAATCTGACGATTTTTAAACCATGGGGGGCCTTGGCACTCCCTACCCCCCGCTCAGGACGCTTTTTCTTCTCTCCTTCCTTGTGGACGTTTATTGATCATTTCTTGTCGGGTACTTGAGGTTTCCTGCCACTGTTTATTTCGTCTGGTTTGGCTCTTACTCCATCCGAGATCACCTTCGGGACTTAGTTGTGACGCCAACTATGGCGATTAGTGAGACCCAGTGGACAGTTCACAGGAATGTGAGAAAGTGTCCCCTTTTCGCCACGTGCACATTGGTCATCAGCACTGAGTTTCCATTTCAACATTTTAACAGGAGAGGGCTTCATATGAACGGTAGATCTGAGGAGGAAACTTATGCGTAGCGGCTCATCTTGTTTTGATCTTTTTACAATTCCTTTTCTCCTCTCCTTTCGATTCATGCGGGAATATGGCTTGAAGCTAGTAGTTCCAAGCCCAGGTCCCGAAGTCTGTACATGGCCGACGATATCAGTATGTTGCGATGCTGAGATGATTTTATCAGTTTCTTCCTCGGCTTTCCACTTTCGACCAGTTGTCAAATCTGGAGGGGAATAACGAATGTTGTTGTCACTGGTGTCGTGAAACATGAGTACTTCCCTGATTTTTCCAAACTTGTAGAAGTCCACCATGGAAGGGAGTTGAAGTGGCCCACCATTCTTGTACAAGGCAGCTGTGGCAAACGTCTTGGATAAACCCAGCCACCTCCGTATCATCACTGTCATCATAATTATTAGTATCATCACTGTCATCGTCTGCATAGTCATAATCACTGTTGTCATTATCATCACTATCATCATCATGGCCGTCATCATCATAATCAGCATTAGCATCACTACACTATCATACACTATACTATTCTTGTGATTCATCATGAAACATCTGAATTTAGCTCTCCTAGGATTAGTACATTTGTTCGTTTGCTCCATATTTTTTCCTATCTTGTCTAGAAACTGCTATAAAACTCTAAGGTGGTCTAAAAACAGTTCCAATCATCAATCGTTGTGAACGGAAGTGTAGTTCTGTCCAGATCACTACAATTTCTGTGGCCTCGTATTGTGTCATGACAGTAATATCCAGGTTTTCCTTTACATACACTGCACAACCTCCTCCTTGTTTGTTCCTTTATCTGTCCATACTACATATCCTTCTACATGAACTTCCTCACTGTCAACATCGTCTGTCAGGTGTGTCTCTGTTATTCCAATTACATCAAACTTGATTTAGTAGTATCCTAAGTTTATTCAATGTTTTTATCATGCCTCGTATTTACACGAGCTTCTATGGTATAGTAGATAAGATTATGATCGTGCAAGCCAGAGGTTGCGAGTTCGAACCCACGTCACCACAAACAAAATACCATTGGTGAGAGAAGATAACAGGAGCCCACTCTCATAAAGAGCTCACTTCCTAGTAAATTCCCTAACCCTGACATGGGAATCAGCTACGCTCGATAACGAGTATGCTACCAAAAAATTACATGACCTACAGAAATGCCACTACCATTTACTTTTTTCTTTATCTCTTCGTACAAAGTCTTGTCCTGGTCATTTATACATTCCTCTGATCTTAATACATTGTCTTTTTCATTTTGCAGCAATTGCAAATCCATTCCTGGTCACTGTGTCCAAGCTGATCATATCCTTCTTCACTTAGGCCTACACAAGCTACATGGATCCATTTATCGCAACAGTAACACTGGACTGCGGCATGACTGTCTTTTACAGTTTTCGTACACATTCCACAGTAATAGCGTGCTCTTGGTCCAGGATTTAAGCTTATGTCTCCACTTATAATGATTAGACTTAATAAGTAGGCACATCCTGATCTCTTCCTGTGGTCAAGCACCATTTTTTTCCCACTCCAAAACCAACATGGCGTCGTCTGGATTTAATCCTTTAATCCTATTCCATCGGCTTGATTTTTTTCCTTATGGTTGTATAAATATAATTAACCTGTTCTTGGTGGTTTAATTTTACTTAAGTTATGGCTATTGGCGGAGAATTTGTAAAATATAGTTGCTAAATGAAAGCCAAGTGTCAGCATCCTCCAGCACAACCTACTCCTGGCCGCCATCTTAGTGTGCCATCTTAGGTGAATTTGAACCAGGGACTCTGGTTTTGTCTCGATGACAAGGTTGTTTAAGACACAGAAGTCTGTTAGTCTCTCCTCATTTTCATTCATGACTCCGCAGCCATGTGTTCCCATTTCTCTACTGTCAGTCATAGAAGTCCCAGGTTGAGACTCAGGAATCCCGCCCACATAAGGTTGAGTGTTGATCTCTGTTGCTGTTTCCGTAACATGAAGGTTTTACGGGATGGGGTTGGTGGCTCCATGCCCAACCCCCAACCCGGAGGACCAGGGATTGGCTTTTGTTTGACCCCTACCCTTTGACCTTTCCAGTATAGTTGAACTTATCTGGTATAGCTCTCAGGGTCAAGGAGGAACGCAAGCTCCCATTCCACGGCAAGGCCCCGATCATGATGGGAGGTTCGATATGTGGGACTACGTAATTGTTACGAATGTACCATACACTCGATCGTCCCTTAGTGGTTTTTTTGTACCTTTATCCCTTTTGAAAAATATACCCCTTCGTAGTTTGGACATTCATAAAACCTCTGCGTAGACACTACCCATTTTTGCGCATTTTACATTAAAACTTGGCGGCATCAAGTTTCCAATTTTACGCAGGTTGGGATGCGTTTGAGGGAAACGAATGAAAGTTAATGGAGAGTATAGAAATTTGAAAGATTAGTACGACATCTGTTGACTGAGCCTTCCGTTAACTTATTTGTTTTCGTGTCATAATTGTATCATATTTTGTAGGCATTTTTTCTGTTATTAATTGTAAATTTTAGCTTCCTTTGTGTAAGAAATAGTCAGACCATGTGTATTCTTAAAGTTGGCACAATAATAGACAATTGTGTTATTAGTGTCGATATATTGTGTGGAAATTTTGCTTGCATAAAGTTGCAGCAATTGTTAAAGCTATTTGTGTTTGGTATCATTAGTTGGATATGTCGTCATGAATTCGCGAGCAAGTACTGTCGCACATGTCAAATTTGAATAGTGTTGCCGATGTATAGCAGTTTAATTTTTAAAGTTTAGGCATCCGTCCTTCGCAGATACATTGCTCTTGGAACACCCACGGCAATAAGCGTTAAGCACACTTCTAGAAGTGCTTCGCATTTGTTTAGTAATGGATTTGTAGATTACAGTGTTATGGAATTGGTCGGCTGCGCCTATGTCCTTGTAAAGCGCTCGTGATTATGGTGTTGCTTGAGCAATACGCTCTTTATTCTCTTTAATATTTACAGTACCTGAAAAATGCGTGATTGTGAGTTAATATCTAGTAATCGTATCCTGTGTTACAGAATACTGCTGCCAGTTGCACAAGATGTCAAATTAAGTATCCTCAACTGAACTCTTTCCGTCTGACTCGCAAAAGAAATTGCTAAATGGTCTGCTAATTTCATTAAAATTATCAATGACCGAGACTCAAATTTCGAGCCAGAAAATGCTGAGTTTATCTTAACCCAGGATGCATTCTTATCGGACAGTTTATTTTTAATCCTTAGTTCGTTAGTTGCATTTTTAGAGCGGGTTTTAAGAGTAATCCTTAAAACTTGATGTGCTGCAACTCGTCTGTAGAATTATCTTTCTGTTTACGTTTATTCAAGTTACATCTTTAATAACATTACAATATTGTATCTTAAAACGCACTGAACCATCCCTGTTTTAAGATTCCCTCGAGGTCGTTGTTGTGGACCTCAATAGAACCGTCTGCGTTGTCTATATCGTTATCAAGAGTGGCTCTGTCCTAAGAAGTGCAACTTCTAACCATTTCTAGGATTTTCTTTTTAAGTTTTCATATTATGGCACCAGCAATATAATAAATTATCTCCCTCTTATCTTCTGAAAACATAACTACAAAGATTGGACCCCCTTTTTACATCGTTTTGCTACTAAGTCATGTCTAAATGTAGAATGGAATCAAGTCTGTGTAATTCCTTCCTTTTACTTTCTTCTTCAGCTCTCTTGCTTTTACGATTAAAACTTTATATTATATTACCTTTGCCACAAGCTGACAGAAATACATGTTGTCACCGGATAAATTTGGGAAGTTCAGAAACGGAAGAACAAGGAAACTCATTTTTCGTTTGTGCGCTTTTGCAAGGTTGAAAAAATATGACTTGAAGGTGTTAATAATATTGCTCTAGGTCATGCCACTCACCCCTGCTTAGCATATCAAGCCTCGCAGTAGAGTATGCAAACCATCGTGTAACAAAAATGTGACATCTGAAGACCGTCAGTCCCCGGGTTGTAGACCTGTACTCCTAACATATTTGAAATATATTCACTTTCAGCCGCTGTCTTCAAGTACGTAATAGTCTACAAAATAATAGGATCTTGAGCACTTAAGGACACAACAGAATAATGCCCAAATTTCACTAACATGGACGAGAGCTTCATCTTCTCATTCGAAGCTTCCCTCAAAATCAATATATGAAGGCATTTAGAGCTGGTTACATAACCATAAGTGAACACAATGAAGTTTAGGCTGTCTCGGACACAAGTATCAAACATGTACTTCCAAGAGTGAATACCTTCGGGAAGTTTTTTGCGACATTTTTGCGAAATGGCTTGTACAATGAATTTGTAAAGTAAAAGGGCAACTTGTTAGGAAGTATTTGATAACTGACTTGCAATTTTCAATTTCCTTAAATACAAATCATTACTGTGGTTACGACTCATTAACTAGTGTCTTTTGTTGTATTACACCATGTTGTATTAGCAGATGGATGTAAATTTAGGGACATCTATTACTGTCATAGACGAACCAGGCCTGTTTCAAATTATAGGTTTGAAGTCTTTCCCGGTTTGTTTTCTTATTTAGCACCCGTATGAGTAAATTGAAAGTGAAAGCAATCATCGTAACATGCCACTGTCAAAGCTTATGGTCATATGTCTGCATGCGAAATTGCGTTGCTTTGAGATAATAGAGTAGGTGAATCATCAGTTATTAGCGACGAGTCAATATGAAATCGACACATATCTTTTCAAGTTAAGTACATTGTAGGCTAGTTGTAGAAACAAAAGTGCTGTATGTCTTCAAGTAAGTTTAAGGGTTGTGATTAATACTATCCTCTTTCTTGAGTTTTCTAATTATTTCCATTAGGATGAAGGAAGAATAACGTTTTGTTTGCCTGCTGTTGTTTCCCACAAGCTCCTACCATGTTACAAAATTTCACCTTTTTGAATTGTTTGATAACGACGGTGAATGTTAATTGTAAATTGATCATTCAATTTTAAAGCTGGGAATAACTTTGGAGCACATGAGTGTACTTGCAAAACCGTCAAAGAGCTTTTATATTGCAATAGGTGTGAATAATGCTCCGTGCTTAAGTTATCAAAAGATTTGCAAGAAATCTTATAATTTTCGCGTAGATTTCTTCTTCTTTCCCACGACATCTTATTGTGTTATAAACATTTAGTCCAGTTTGTGGTCAGGATTTACCTGGAGAGATAACGTCTAAAATATAACTAACTTATCTTTCGGTTACAACGTCTGGAGGTCCAGTTAAGGATTAGGTACATTAGTGGTCTCGCAGTTCTGACGGCGCATTACTGATAACCCTTGCTTGCGGTAGAGATACATTCGTTAAAAATGTATAAAGATTGTATTCCTTCTAAAGAGCTTAAATATTACAACTGGTGTATTTAGTTAGCTATGTATAGTGAATAAGACTACGATCTTGCAAGCCGGTTGCTGCTAGTTCGAATCCTCGTCACGACAAACAAAATACCATTGAGAAGGAAAAGGGGAACCCACTCTAATAAAGAGCTCACTTCCTAGTAAATTTAGTAATTCAACAAGGAAACGAGCTAAAATCGGTAATGCTACAAAAATAAAGTAATTTTGAATTTGGATGTGAAAGCGCCAGCGAGGAATCTAAAACCTTTTGTATGGCAATCCTTGCTAAGTGTAGCAGAGTTATTCAACATTAAAAGACGACGCCTTTGTAGAGCATAACACGCCGATAAAGTTTGGGATGTTTTTCTGTAACCTTTCTTGAGTATAGAGCTAGTTATCCACGACTGTACCATGTAAATTATCCTGCTGTATTTTAAATAGCACATTAATAACCTGAACAATCTTTTTGTGGTACAAAACTTGAAAATCGCCTTGAAAATTTGCGACATTGCGCTAAAATCATACTTAAA
>JANTCA010000780.1:0-12451 GCA_024741275.1 Chironex yamaguchii
CAAATGCTTCTATCTTTTTCTCCATTTTCGCGTTCAGTGTCCATGTTTCGCATCCATATAGAGCTGTAGAGATGACAGCTGCTCGTAGAAGGTTGATTTTCAGAGCACTTTATGTTTTTTGATGTTGACTGTGTAGTGTTAATGTAAAGTTTATAATGTATAACATATTACTTAACATATATACATTGTATACTACACTCTACTCTTATGTATAGAACACTGTTGTTCGGATAAACCAAACTAAGGATGTACCTGAAGAAGAATTATTCGAAACATTAATATGAGATGTCTATTTTTTGAAGAAAAAAATATATATACATATGTGTATGTACGTGTGTGTGTTTAGATAATACATATATATGACACTGATGAATGTTTAAGCCAAAACACAGGAAATTAATACATTTTTCCATTGCCTAGTTAGCTCGTGACACCAAGAACGTTAGAGGTCCTTTACCAAATCTTTGTGTCGGTATGGCACGTCGATTTGAATGTTAACTTAAGTTTAAGGATTGCAATTCCGAGCCTGAAGAAGATTTTTATAGAAATGTCAAATGCAAGTTCTGTTTATTTAATGAAGAAATATAAATAACTCACGAGTGGAGCATTACCACAATAGCTGCAATGAAAGGGAGCCGAGAAGGACATAACTCACGACTCAAAAGGCCATACTCAAACTGATGTGCCTTTCGTACAAAAAGATTTTGGTGAAGGGCATTTCAAGTCCTTGGTATAACAAGCGAAGGCCAAGCTATGAGACATAACCAAATATACTATGTATATGAAATGTACATATGGAATGTATATATAGTATATATATATATATTGTATATTATGAGTGATTACAAGTAGTGTTTTCGTTACGCCTCAATAGACTATCCTCAGACCAATAGATGCGTTTTCGTAACATTTTCTAAGCAACGTCAAAGTTTGTTTTGGCAATAGCTACCTTTGTCTTAATGCAAAAGTGACAAAGACCTCGTCCACCTTTATAAGGGAACACTTCTCTGAATATGTTTAATTGGATCGTAGACTTTTCCTTGGCTTTCTTCGGCTTCCAATAGTGTTTGGACATTCCCGTTTCTGGATTGTACTTTTCATTGCTGAAGGACTTTTTGTGTTTTTAAGCCAGTTTTCAAGTCAGTTGTACATGCACGATCTATATTTTGTCTCGTTTGTGTTGGTGTGGAAATTTCGGCTTGGTAAACGATTACACTTTTTAAGCATTGGCCAAGACGTGAGTGGTTGTTTTTGTCTGTAAACTAACAACTTGACTCACTTATGTTTGTACGCTCTGCTCCTCTTTTTCTGATTTCGTTGGTTGGTTGATGATGCTTTTCGTGTAGCTGATGCATGAGCAGCTGACTTGAATAGAGTTTGAGTTGAAAAGTTTGTGAAGCCATGATGCCATAGGGAAATTGCCTTCTGTCAAAGGTTGAAAAAGTCGTGCAACCTTAGTTGTCACTGACTTGTTATATCGCAGAATGGTACAGATAATTGTCCTTTCCGGATTTCTCTTTCGTTGTATTGTTATCGACATGTCTCGACTATGTGAATATCTACTTTTAATTGCAAATTTGTACATTTGGGTCTTGTTATCAAATGCTGTGTAGGCGGACCTGAGTGAGGTAACAATGTGTTTTGGAACAGTATATGGGTGATAGCAATATGAACAGTGGTTGATCGTTGGGATTACAGTACCTGTAAAATCTGGAAAGGCGAGTACAGTTACACTTGAACGAATTCGTCAGCTAGCACTAGAGCGAACACTTGAACGAACACTTGAGAGAACACTTGAGCGAACGCTTGAGCGAACACTTGAGCTAACACTTGAGGGAACACCTAAGCGAACACCTAAGGGAACACTTGAGCGAACACTTGAGGGAACACTTGAGGGAACACTTGAGCGAACACCTAAGCGAACACCTAAGCGAACACCTAAGCGAACACTTAAGCGAACACTTGAGGGAACACTTGAGGGAACACTTGAGTGAACACTTGAGCGAACACTTTAGCACATGAACATTTGCATCAGTGTTTTTCCTTTGGAATCAGCTGTTGGTCTGTATATTCTGTTACGCAGCAAGCGTAGACTTTCATTACGGTAAACGCCAAAAACACGTCAAAATCAAACACCTACACGTTTGCGCACTAATAACAACGGTTCGTTATCAGAACGCGGTTGCCAATACCAGACAACGTCAAGTGTACTGCAATATCTTAACTACTTGTACCCACAACTATTCAGTCTAAGTGACGTAGCTGTGGCTGCGACAATAATCAGCAGTTCTCTAACATATACTAATGTCCATTGCCAATTACGCTTACAGGTGGCATGTTCACTTTTTACTTGCAAGATACCAATAATTTCCTTGTGTACAAGTTGAGTTCTATTGATATTCATATTGTATGCACCAACAAAGATTCTTACGATTGATAAATAGTCAAATAAAAGAAAAAAGACAAGAAGGGAGAGTATTTAATTGCAAAAAAAAATAGTTCCATTGTTGTCTGGAAGGTCAAAGGCCATAAATTTTTGATCACCTTAGTTCGGTTGTCAAAGTGCGTGAAGTACTCAACCTTGTATTGGAAGATCTTGGATATCATAAACTTGGTTCCAATCCATCCACAGAAGTGCCAAGCAGAGTGTGAGGTGCATTGCAAAGTTGTGTGATCACATCAACAAGGACGTTTTGCTCTTTTTTTAGCTCTAAATTTCTTATGTCTTAAGATGATACCAAGTTTACATGAGTGAAAAAAAAACGATGCCGTAGAACGGGTGGCTAAAATTAATTTCTGTCTTCTGTTTTTTCAACTTTTGGTATTTTAATATCGTAATCCATTTCAGGTGCCAAAATAAACAAAGAGCAGTTGCTACTAGAGTCGTTGTTGAAAAATTATAACAAGCAAGCAAGGCCAGTCGAAGATCCTAATACCCCAACTAACGTGACGTTTGGAATGGAATTAGTGCAACTCATTAAGGTGGTAAGTGATGCCTACCATAGTCAGTCGTGAACTAGAAGAATGCTTTTACTTCATTTAATTCTGTGTCATATGACGATAGTTATTATCGTTGGTTATACCAAGTGGGTTTCATATCACCCCATATAAAATTTATTCTTGTTCAAATGTAGTCTAAACTCTTTAGTCTTCAAAAATTTAATTAACATCACATCTTCTCTATAAGCAGGCATTCCCTATTGTTTACTTTGATGACGCTGTCAATATTCTTTGCATTGGTGGAGACACTGTCAGTATTCTTTGCATTGATGGAGACGCTATTACCTGTTTCATGTATCTGTCTCATGATGACATCTATGAAAAGCAAGAACATGTCTGACAACTTATCTCTCTGCCTAACATATCGTCATGTTCACTGAAGTCTTACTGTTCCACCTATTGCGACTAATACCTGTTCGTACTGATGCAGGTTGCTTACAGGTTAGCAGTTTTGCAAGCACTGAGGGTTCTAACGTCAGTTCAGCATTATTAAAAATTCACCACCTTTCTCCTTTATCAATAATCTGCTTTCATTTACATGATGACTTTGCATTTCGTTTGGCTACAGTGCGTTATTCTACTAGTTTCTCCACTTGCAATAGTGGATGTTTAAAGGTTATCATGTCATGAGTCGTAAACGTTTTCTCAGCTACGTTTCGAGAGATTTTTCATCGTCAAGCTACTAGAAATGAGGTTTTAGAACTATTTATGTCTCAATCTATTCGGAATTCACATTCCGATCAGTAAAACTCATTTTCACAGCCTCGTGGTAGCAGCCTCGAAAATATTAATCCCTTAATGTTTATAGAGCTTTCCGTTGCAAAATACTCAGGAAATGATAGTTTAAAGACGTTCTCGCCAGTCCCCTATTGTTTGAAAATCAATTGGAATCGGGAGCTGATAGTTCAGTGATCAAAGTGCACAATTTATGATTCATCCGCTTAGGATCTAATAATGACGTTTAAAAGCATCACTAGCCGTCTATAATTTTAGATGCAAAGAATCATGATTCATTAAGAGTGTTAACCAGGTTACACTTCTGAGACGAGGTATAAGATCTTCGGTGAGCTGTGTAATATATGCATGAAGTAAATCGCAATGGTATTCATACCTTCCGAAGCTAGTGGCAATAAGGAACACTGGTCTTAGTTCGTAAAGAAATGCTTGCTTTTCATCTTAACCAAAGCGAGAGCTTATCTAGCGTAGATTTCTCTTTCAGTAGTCGTTCTTGCGTCAGTCTTTATCGCAAACGAAAGGGGCCGCTTTACTACTCAGAATTACATATGCCACATCAATTTTCCTTAAGAATGCTTTATACAATGTTTTAAAACAAGAATCTGACACATTGGATTTTGTCAATACCGTCATAGTGATCTTATTCTTCTAACCTCTAACCAAAATACGATAAGTTGTCAATTTGTTGCATTGTACTTTTCAATGTTCTTTTACAGGAAGACAGAGCGCAATCAATTGTCTCCAAAGTTTGGATCAGGCAGGTGTGAATCCATTTATGGAATGTCTTACTTATTACATCGTACATGTCAACTGATTTCTTTTATGACTTTTGGACAGTTATGGTTATAAGTAAGACTTCAATGAAGACGACACCAGTGTGACGCGATCTAAATGTTGAGTGGTCAAGAGCGCTCGACTTTCGATTTATTTGTTGATATGTGTGAATAAAACAGAAATGTGGTGTCATGTGACTTGTGTATGATCAATAAAATACACAACTTGTAGCTTTACCGCTCTTTTTAAGAATAAAGTGTTCCATCCGCGAATTTTCCACCTACAAGACCTTAGTCATGCGACACAATGAGAAGTGGATAGTCAGAACAGAGACAGAAAACAAAAACAAACATAAGAAGGCTTACATTTGTAATTCGTCATTGTCTCTCTTCTAATTGGTTCTTCTTGTGCTAGTTTGGTCCCAGTTCTCTTTATATATGAATAAAAGTACGTACTATCTACTTACCATCAATTAGACAGTTAATAAGATATGCTGTGTGGGACAACTTTAACTCATTATTCTATTGAGTTAAATTTTTCAATTAAATCCATTAAATATGCCATGAGTGAAATAAATGAAATAAAATGAGGACAAAATTTCTGTAAATGAATGAGCTTACAGACAAAGACACTTGTCTCATTTATACCATAACTTACAATTCCACTGCTATTTGATCACAAAGGCTAAAAGGAACTGCTCGTCACCACCTTTCTCTTCTTTACTTTTGTAAGTGTGAATTATTTACCTTCTATAAATACAATTACTATGCCTTAAATTATCTCTTTGCGAATTGTTTAAGCAAGAGTAGTGCCAAGATAGTCATTAAAGGATCTCTTACTACTGAAGGGTTACGTGTATCATTGCATGCTTGTTTGTAATTCTGCATTCATTTGTGTGCTCCTGAAATCATATCCATCGACAGTCTATCAATAGTGAAATGTTTTTCGTATTCATTAGATGTGGATAAATGAAGCAATGAAATGGAACTCTAGCAAATGGTTTAATGTTAAAAGTGCACAAATTGATTCACAATTACTTTGGGTTCCTGATATTGTGCTGTACAACAAGTAAGTTTGATAATATTGTACTCTATTTGTAGTCAGCCATTTCGAGTATAATGTTTGCTGAAAAATGTCATTTACTGTCCTTAAGACACGAGCTGTCAAATGGGGATGATAATATAACTGAATTTTTCGACTAAATTGGAGAATTATTCGCGAGTAAACAAACTCGTAAATTGAGACTAATGATCCAACTGTCTAGCCAATGTAACATTCCGAAACTATAAGGACATTTTTAATATTTTGTATCGTAAGCCCAAACTACTTGATGAATGTATAGGAAACTTCCCATAAACATGTCTGTATGTGCGGTCACTGTTGTCTTCTCCTGTGTCCTTTTAAATTACATAACTACTATTCTTTTCACGGTGAAGTTTCCACCTAGAACCGTCTTCAGTTCATAGATTCCAGCAATGGGCTTCCTTTTTCACCATCTGACACAGATTTCCACTAGTTTTAAGTATAGTGATATAATGCTGCTCAGTTCACCTTTCTTGGAAGTTGTTTTAGAAATGGATTCACTTCTTGAATTTGCTATGAATTTGTAAAAGTGTGCGAATTTCGCTACTACAATTTTCTGTTTTAAGGAAGACCCATATAGGTGAAGGAATTCGCTAAATGCACTGAGAAAACTTTACTCTTATCCAGTTTTCTGTTTATACAGTTGAATTGGGATGAAATTAACACAGTAATGCAAAGTCATTATTAAATTGTCACACTGAAACGGAAGTCTCACTAATGTACTGTCTAACTTACATGGAGTGCACTGTATCAAGACTTGTAGAATTTTTTCAGTCAGTAAACGTATAAACATATATTCCTAATAAGATTTTCTCTTTGTTTTGAACAGTGCTGATGATACATTTAGCGGCGGGCAAGAGAAATATAAAACTAGAATAGTTATCTATCCAGATGGATCGCATTATTGGTTGGCGCCTGCAACATTTACTAGCACTTGTAAAATTGACATCACGTACTTTCCATTTGACCGTCAAGAATGCATGCTAAAGTTTGGTTCATGGACGTACGACGTCTCAGGTATTGATCTGCTTCCTGACGCAAGAGCAGTAATTACAAGTCAATACAAAGAAAGCTCTGAGTGGAAACTTGTCAAAGCTACAAAGAAGAGAAACAGTGTGCGATATGCTTGCTGTCCAATCCCTTATTCTGATGTTACCATCACGATTGTTCTTCAGAGAAAACCACTTTATTACGTATTCAATGTTATAAGTCCTTGTTTTCTTTTAATTGCTACTATTCTTTTTGGATTTTATCTACCGCCAGAATCTGGAGAACGAATTAGTTTGACAATCACTATACTGCTTGCTGTCGCTGTTTTTCTGCAATTAGTAAGCGACAATTTACCTCGTAATTCCGATAGTGTGCCTTTGCTTGGCCTCTTTTACATGACCGTCATGGCTGAAAGTGCATTGTCGTTGATTACTACATGTGTGGTATTAATTGTTCATTACAAGGGAAGCAATAAGCATATTCATCCGATGCCTCGCTGGATTAGAAAGTTGTTTGTTGATGATCTTGGTTCAATTTTTGGTATTCGACGGATGCAGCTTAAAGAAGCAGAGGGGAATTTTAGAGCCTCGAGGAACTCCGTTCACCCTCGCTCATCACTAACGCATTCTTCAACTGACTTTGAAATTATTGAAAATGGTACTTGCAAGGAATCAGAAATAAATGGAACAGGATTCCTCCCCCTACGAAATGGTTTTGATCTAAAACACAGAAATGATGACAGTTTAATTTCCAGATTACGTACTATAGCTCCCTCGAATAACAGGAGAGTTGAAAGTACACTTGATAATATTTTACATGAAGTAAAATTCATGAGTACTAATTTAAAACTCTCGCACACGAATGAACTGGCACAAGAGGAATGGAGAATATTATCCATCGTTTTAGATAGGTTTTTTTTCTGGTTGTTCTTGGTTACTTGCACTATAAGTTCAATTGCAATTCTCGTGCCGGTTTACAAAAAATATCACTGATTCTAATGGTTATATAAAGATTTTACACACGTTTGAGTAACTGCTTCCTTTACGGATAGTATGGATTGAGAGTGTTTTAAATATTTATCAAAGAATCGCTCAAATCCTTTTTAAACAGGAACCGTGTAATCTAGATTAAAGTATATATATGCATATATGTGTGTAAATAATATTAAATTATGGATATTATTATGATATGGAGTAGGAAATTTTATTTGTAAGGGATATAACGAGATTGTCTCATCGTCTAAGGTACTGAGAAAAAGTAACAGTGCTTTCTGTTTATAAATTATGTATTGAATTATGTGCTGCCTGTCGTTCTCGGACTTCTTGTCTACAGCAAGATCGTTGGGGCTACGCAGAAAAAGGGCTTTTAAGACTTTTTTTAAACACAGTGAGGAATAGAAGAAAAATAACTAATAAATGATGTTAATAAAACCTTATGCAACATAACATAACTATGCTTATTGGCATTGAACAGATGATCTTAAGGACGACTGTAACAGAACCTGGCAGATCTGGTGAGACTGGCAGAGGACAGAAAAAGTTGGCGAGCTCTCATTAAGACCACACTAACAGGTGTGAGGTGTCACAATGATGATGATTATGTGTTTTTGCTGATACGTTGCAATAAATTACTACAGAACGCCTTGGTTTCAATATTATTACACTTACTCGTCTTTGTTTTCTCAGAAAATCGTTTTGCACTCTTAGCAAAACAAGAAATTCTGCAGAGCTTTTTAGTATCTTTTAAAATCACAGATTATTAAGTCTACTCTAAGCCATTGTACAAACATATATCCCTTGTCGGAAGCATTCATTGAGTTATGACATCTGCGGTAATCTGGACTAAAAATCATTCAACTGAAGTTATCATCTGTAAGGAAAAAGATTTATGAGCAATGATTTATTGAACTATCTAATGACCGATTGGATGTTGACAGGAGCCATTACGGATTCAGAAAGGGTCCTAAGGTGTATCTATATATCTTGGTAGAAACCAAGGGCAAAGGAATTATGCTCGATATGTGGTTGACTACTTACTGCAGGCAATAAAAGATTTCCAACTGTTAATTAAATATATAATACTATAATAGTATGACATTATGAAATAGTATTTTTGGTTATCCTCCTGCTCAAATTCAGACTCGATACAGTTTGGAACTGTCTCAATTGCCTTGAAATATATTTGTCGAGAGTGGCTTCCATGTGAAATGAAAATTTTAATCAGACTTTTTAAGCCAAAATCTTGCAGAGTACTCATTCCCGCTTGCCAAAATAGGCTATAAGGAGATCAGTTCCTTTGCATGTTGCTTGCATATATTCTCACAGCAGAAAATATCTTAGAGGGTGCAGCTTTAAGTGTGATTGATTATTGCCATAAAGGAGGTTTTAGCACCGCAAACTCGTCAGTATTTTACTATCGGTCTGTCGTTAGTCATTGATTATTGTTTTGATTTGGTTTTGAAACATTTCAAATTTGACTACATATAATGAAACAATTACAACGGATGTTTTTCACCCATGGCACATTCCATTGACATCTAATTTAGCTTCTTGGCAGTCACCCTATAATTCTTGGAATATTTAGAAAGCTTTTTAAATCGAATTACTAGACTATAGTTATTTTTTAATTCAAAGGAATACTGTGGGATTCCTGCTGCACTTTTGTTGTTATCAAATAAAAATTAGGATATTCGTGTTAAAGAACGTGAGATTGCTGAGAAACTTTCAATGTAAGCTAAAGGAAATACAGCATCCAACTGAGATTATCATTGAAAAATTCCTCCACACCTGCTCACATGATAATCTATTTGGCCACCATTTGTGCCAAAAACCATAAAATAAGGCTGTATCTTGAAAATTGCAAAATGTCGTTTGCGTCAGCACGGAACACAAAAATAACATGAGTTCATTTGTATGCATAAGTTGTTCAAAACGAGTTCAGCAACAACAAAAGGCTGCTGGTATTATACTATTAGTCAATTCAGTTGAGCAATGACACTTATACGACGATCAAGCGAAAACCTTTCTAAATTGACCTCAGTTACAATTATAACATTTTGAGGTACTTCCTCCTTTATCCGAACGGTCCGAACTTTAATGCGTAACGAACTGTTGCATAAGCTGAAAATTCGGATAAGCGAGGTTGATAAAGTTGCCTCAAAAAAAGTAAAATCATTTGGCACACATTACACTAAAAGAGCAAACTATCACGGAAGGTTGAATTTATTACGAGAGTGACCGCAACCGGACGCATGGCACCGGAATCCAAAAGGCTTAAACGCATACGGTAGGTTGGGGCATTTTTCTGGTGCTCAGATAGCGCTTTTGAGAAGGATGTTGACAAATTGTGGAGAGTTTTAGAGATTTTACATTCAACTGCTTTGCAAAATCACTCTGATAGGATTGATAGGTATTTCTAAAAACTCTGAAAAATTACATTTACCTATCCCTATTTTAAAGCCACATGTTCGGAAGTGAGTCGTATCTTGAGTATTCTTAATTTCAGAGACCCGTTTCTAACGTTGGCAGAACAATATATTTTTTTAAACTTTCTAAAATTATGTCTTTTGACTTTGATGCCTGTAAATTTAGTTTTTATAATATTGTTAAGAATGATCTGTAGCAAGTGACCGTAAAAAAGTATGAAAATGATTCTTGGCTCTAACGTTAAATGTCAGGTCGGATTCGTGTAACATAGTAACATTGACTGCCATTATACGTGATAGGCTCTTATAATTTAAAATACCATCAAAGCATACTGCTGAAAATGTCCAAACTTGTATTAAGACCCAAACCTCTTAGAAGAGGATTCAAATCCTCACTCGTCTCGGTCACAGCACAAACCTCTCGTTGTTAGAATTGTCCGACACATCTTCTTTAGTAACAAAATACATCAATTCCGGATGTTATCAACAACATTTCTAAGAACTGAGAAAGCCATTCTATTAATGTTGACATTCTGTATGCTCGGAGGAGCCTACTCTCCATTTAGCCACCCTAGATGTTTTCATAAGAAGGGCATCATCGACGCCAAAAGTCACTTTCGTGTCCATGATATCTGAACAGCAGCTTTGATGTGCTTAAAAACCACATTTACAAGATAAGAAAAAAGTATTGATCATTAGTGTCAACGTTTAGCAATTTTTTTATCTTTTTCTTAGCATCTGTTACCTGACACAACCATGTGAATTTGAAAGTTTGTGTTTCAACGTCATAGAACTGTCAGCATATCTTGGTACAAAGGAAGGGATATTAAACTCTTCTCTTCTGAAATGCAAACGACACTTGCCAGTGAAGCATGTTGATGTGATGATGTAACCATGAATCATACAATTATAGTTCAATTGCATTGTACAAGGATGGCTGATACGTCACCACCTTATAGCGCATGCTCTGATTGTCATAAAAAATTCATTCGATAGGCAAATATTCTGACGTCTCAAAAGCATTCAATGTATCACTGAATTACCTGAGTCGATAAAATGAAAAACAAACCCTACAAAAAATACTGACTTCTGTTCCTCTGCAACCTTAAGTAGTTATTTTTAGTTTAAGGCGGCATTGAAAAGTTTTTCTTACTATTTGAAACAAATGCTTTATCTGTTTTCAATATTAAGTACCTCTTCAGTGTCTTACGTATGAGGCACTGGCTTCAGTAATACCAGTCTCGCCATCAGCATTATTCTGCGGGTCATAAGTACGGGTCATATTCCTTTGATCGTTGACGGGGGTAAAAAGCGTCGTGAAGATGTCTATTGCGGTCGCTGTAAAGCAATTCGCTCGTTAAGATAGTTGACACATGCTTGCTGATATTTTTGCGTAAAACAATAGAAGTGCCTGACCCCATCCACCCAAAGCAACACCCCTGCAAAGAATATAACAATATGACAAAATAAGCATGAGACCCAAACAGTGTCCAGAACATCAGCAGTCACGAAGCAGATGACAATGGTTCCTTCCTGCACGATCTTGAATCGTGACGGGTTGCATACATTTTCGGTAAAGCTGTTTAAATTATAAGATAAAGGTTGTTCTTGCTTCGTTGGTTTGGTCACAGCATTAGAGGGGGGAGGGAGAGCTGGCAACGACAACCTTGCAGGGCACGTACTAGGTAGGAGAAGATGCAGGAGACTTTACAATAAATGGTATGACAACATCAGTGAGTTGACGAGTCTGCCCCTTCGAGTGGTAGTCAAGACAGCAGAGGATAGAGGTGGATGAAGGAGAGCGATTAGAGATCGGTTCTACGTCTCACTCTCTTTTACCTTTTTATCAGTGACCTGCTTGCCTGATCATATAATTTTTCAGCTAGCAATTTTAGCTTATGAGTCTGCTTTGTATTTTTGCTTATGCAAACCTAACAACTGGAATCATAAAAAGCTGAAAATGCTACTTTTGTGGAGCAATACCTTTGATCTTATGTTAAGTGGTATAAAAATGGCTTGTAATGTTTACGTCTGCCAAAACTGAACATCTCTCAATTAACTGCTATAGACAATCTACTTGTCACGATTTAGAGTTCTGCCTTATCTAAAGCACTATTTTTCCTCATTAGTGTAACTTGTATAAAATACTTTTTAATATTTTACCAATTAAACCTCTGCGACTATCGGGACCCAGCTATCGGTGGTGACAGGAAGGGCATCCGACCTTAAATGTCTTGTGCCAAATTGAAGAGCTCACATGATGAGGCACCGTCAGAACCTCAATAAGGAGAAAAATAGTAATAATAATAATAATAATAATAATAATAATAATAATAATAATAATAATAATAATAATAATAATTTTTTTAACTTCAAATTTATTTTTTGATTCAATGCATACATTTGGATACTCACTTACAGGAAGGCATACCCAAATCGATTACA
>JANTCA010000781.1:0-12451 GCA_024741275.1 Chironex yamaguchii
ATCTTTTTGTGGTACAAAACTTGAAAATCGCCTTGAAAATTTGCGACATTCCGCTAAAATCATACTTAAAAGCTTTTGTCGTTTAACACTCTTCAGAGTATGAAACGTCAGAAAGGAAAGTCTATGTGTATGGCAACCTATACATATAGGTATATGTCAAACGAAAAAAGCTTTTGAAAACACCTTTGAATTTACCAAACACAGTTTTTAAAAAAACCGAGTACTTTTCTGCTGAGGTTGCATGTTTTATATTTGTTTAGATTTTCATACAGAGGTTTCGTAATGTAAGGTGTCAGCGCTCTACATTTCTTGAAAACTACACTTGCATGTTCCCTCTTTCATTTAGAGACTTTGCACAACGCAATGAAAATACTAAAAGGATCTAATGTAATGCATAGTTCTATTGTATCTCAATCCGTGCAACACTCCCCATAAACATTAAATTAAAGCACCAAAATTAAATCACACTAAAATTACAGCACCAATCAACCTTAATGTGCATGAATGCGTCCTCTAATCCTTGCCTTCGCTGAATCTGTTAAAATGATAGCGCTAGAACAACAGCAGAACTACCGAAAGAAAAGCTAACTTGTTACCAGGAAAATGCCATCTAAACGTCATAAATGTCTCATATTACACTTATCACTTCACTTAAATCAATCATTTACACATGATTTGTATGTTCTACGCAATTGAGCATACAATATTCCTGGTTAAACTACATCATTAACGCTTTTACTGATTTAATTCGTCTGTATAAGTTGCCAAGTACTTCTTTGAGCATATACACCCGTTTTCCGCGAAGTTAAGTTTTATCGTACGTAAATAAAATTGTGATTGCAGTTTTCATTATATATTACTTAGAATATTGGCATACATTTTTCTTGTCTCACAAATGTTCTTACTCTGCAAAAGTTACCTTCTACACTTTGAAATCCACGTTTGCTTTATGCGTTTGTAGACCGAACACGTTACACACTGTAAGATTTTTCTTATACATTGGGGTATAAGGAGCGTACCCTAGTGAACCCAGTTCAGTACAACTCACGTTGTCTTAAAGAGTAGACCAGAGACATTGTGGTATTCCATGTATGAATACTTAGTATAACCAACAACGGTATTGATTTTTTATTCAATGATATACTTTAGGATATTTGTTTTTTATACCCGATGATGAATGTTGATATCCGAACTATTTCTTTGAATAAAGAATCAATACAATTGTTGATTATACTTATTACTGTTCATGTCATTTTAGCAGTTCATTTAAAACCCATGCGCGCATCGTCCATTAATCTCATTTACACATTTTTATCTAAGACCAAACTTAGTGGAATTAATTACTGATAGTGCTACAGGTTTGGTTGTTTCACTATTCCTTGCAGCAACACGGGTTATTTTTACGGCTCCTCCTCCAACAAAGTTACGAAAATGCCGATCAACACATGCGTAAATTGCAGGAGTCACTGCAAAGCTAGCCGTTGCAAACGTGTATCCGACGTTGAAAAAATCGTCATATAGATCAGCTGGGATCAGCTTCGAGGAAACTGCTATCCCTCCAAATGGTACCCACATGAGAAGAAATGATCCTGCAAAACCAAAGGATGCATTCACTTTTCGAATATCAACTGACTGCAGTCCTGACTGTCGTATTCGCTCTGTCTGTCCTTTTAAAATCCGTCTGATTTTAGGAACTGCTCTTATAATTATCGTGACACAAGATCCAAACAACAATGAGCTTTTGATGCTCTCTGATATCCCAAGATAATACAGAGATGTCTTTTGATCATCCGGATTTGGCTGACAGGGTGAGACGTTGTTAGTGAGTAACAGTGAGATATATGCTGAAACAAACACCAGATTGGGTAGAAGGCTTATCAACCATGACAATAGTACTAGTCTTTGCACATTTCTTTGGTTAATAGAATTGTCCTTTCCAAAGGGAATTTTTGTTATTTGATCACGTCTAAAGCAACAAAGTAGGGTTAGAAAAAGCAGCGAGGACGGTGCAAAAATAAAAGTTAAACCATACCTTGCTAGGCAACTGACCTTTCCAAGCGTTTCGAGGGACCAATGGGTAGCAATGACTTTCGATATATGAAACGGCATACAAAGAATTGCAGCAAGTAAATTCGAAATCGCTAGATTGAATAGCAGAAGTTTCATAGGATGTCTCCATGCTCCTTTACGACGTAGCGCAAATAAAGCCATGTAGATATTGCCCGTTACAGTCATGATTAATGTAATTCCGCTTTGTGTCACCAGATACAATCTAAACTCAAGACTCTTCATTCTCATCTTATGCAGGTGCTACTTGATTATATTTATTTGTTACGTTCACAAGTATTCTTAGGTTACACTTCGATTTAACACCTTTTAGTTAATCCAACTCTGAGCGTTTGTGCCACGGGCATCAAGTCCCTTCCATCTATAAACGCTTTGCGTAGATTGATGATTCAACCGGAGAAGATCCATTAGGTTTGGGAATGTGTTTGTGTTGTAATGGCAAGAAATCACCACAAGACATAGCTTATTGTGGATTTTATAGAGTTTTCCACCAAACGTTATTACAACCTTGCAACTCAATGTCAAATGTTCTGTCTTTGTTTTCATGTGCCACACCTGGCCTCATCTTGACTAAAGTCGTATATATTTTTCCTACAAGAAAAAAATATAATGTATTCTTTCAATTTTCCATATTCAAACGTTTTTTCTTACAAAAGTTGACCAGAAATAGAAACAAAGTGAGAAAATAGACAGATGCGATGACAAGTTCTATGTCTCTAAGGAACAGACTCAAATTAACGTCTATGTATCTTCAAGAAACTGGTACTAACCTCGTTAACATCGTAGGTTTTGTTTTGAATGATCGTGCATAGATAACAGGGCCTTTTCCTTTTAGAAACACGTCCTTATAAAGGCAACCATTACTCACACTTTGATTCGTCTCTGGAATCACACACAGTCTGTGCTCAAATAGAGATAACATAAAAAATCTGATGCAATGCATCCCAAGAAGCCAGAGGTTTAACAGCAGTTTTAAAGCCTAAAGAAAGATAACTTAGATATTTCCATCTCTTATTCCGGTAACAGCTTACTTTTACTGTCTGTGTCCAAGATTAAAAAGTGCTGTTACATTGCCCCAAAATTTGCTTGTTTATAATTTTTTTGTTGTAACTGCATTTAAAACCCACGACAGTCTCACGCTTCTAATATAGAAAAACCTAAGCTCAAATCAAGTACTGTAAAGTGTAAACTTAAAAAGCAAAATGTGTTATCCTGGCAAAATTTAAACAAAGAAGAACACGTAATGGTTTACTGGTTAATGAATCAATTAACTGATACACAGTTTGATCAACTGATTAATGACTGATTGATTCGCTAACATTTGAATTGATTAAATGAGTGCGTGACTGACTGGAATAAACCATGTGCCTGTCAATTATGAAAGTTCTGAATTTGCTGCACGGGGCATGCAACAAGCCCACGGTCCTACGTTTGTTTACAAAAACACGTCACGATTCTTTATGCAAGCAATCATAGGGAGCTTACCAATTTCTTAAACTTTTACCTAACATATCTCAGTAGATTTGAGCCACGATCTCTCTACTGGTATCTTCGCAACCACCTATACCAAAACACAACTTTGAAACAGAGCAAACAAAAGTCATTTGACAAACGTCAAGTTTTTTCTCAGAGATAACTAAATTGAAAACATGCTATTAACAATAGTCTTGGAAGCTGAAAGAGAATTGAAGTAAAACATAATCACTACCGGAAAAGTACGTTTACACTGAGTATTTTAGGTTTTATTGATAACAACAGCAGGCTTGTGCGTGTAAATTTATCATAAATATAAAATTATCACACGTAATTTGTGTCCTGCTCCATTTCATTGCTTGGCAACGAAGCAACCTTTGCATGAAGATACAAGAGACGGCACAACGCTTTGAGACGTAAGGTGGCTATATCTACTCTCTCCTCTTCATCCTAATAGTATGGTCAAAGATTGTAGTTTACAGCCAATAGTAAACATCCCCTCAAGGGAGAAAAAACCCAGCAAAAATGAGGGCTGGAAAATGATTTGCTGAAGTCATGGCGCCCGAGTGAAGAGAACTTTTACTATTTACAAAACGCTGTGTTTGTTGGATTAATGCTGGCAGTTTCAAAAACGAGGATAGGCACCCTTGTTCTAGCAATAATTGGAAAATTGTCATCCTTTCACAGCATATCTCACTCTGGATTTTCTAACCGATGTTGAGCAACGGCAGAGACATAAACTTCAGTACAACTTCGTTTGTAACTCAGCTACTGTGACACATTCCGCAAGGTATCTTGTCGATAACAACAAATCCTAGATATTGAGAGTAGACAGCGGTTAGAAATGTCAAGGAAAGACGTTTCACAGTATTACAGATCAACTATTAATCATGCAAACACTGGAAACATGAGAAGAGCTAGATAGATGTTATTTGCGGTATTTCTTAATTTATGCCTGCTACATGTAGATGCCTAACATCAACATGAAAAAAGGCCTGAGGCAAAGGAAAGAAGAGAGAGAGACCGCAAAGAATATTGATGTCGGATACTGAGAATTGAACAGGCGTCAGATAACTGACTTGGAGAAGAGAAGCATTACTGCTAATTTGCTTCAAGAGGATACTGCTAGCCCTTTTCGTTAGTAAACAAATATTTGGGCTGCTTGTCATACTTGAATCATCATCATCATTATCATGTGCAATGCCGTTTGTTGCCATAGCCTTCCCCTGCTCTCTCTTCAATCGAGACTATCCAGTCTAGCCCCAGCCACTCTATTATGACATACAACTGTGTTGTTCTCAGGCTTCCTATTGTCTTTCTTCCCTCTAAGATAACAGATGACATCATGCACTCCAAAACCTCTTACTTGTATACAGATCGCCAAAACTCAGTTACAATTTTTAAAGACTGCCATCAGTTCCATTTTTTATCATCTGTTGAAGTATCTCTTTATTGTTCATTCTCAATTACCAAGTAATTCTATTGATGCTTCTGTAGCATCACTTTGCAAAGCCAGATATTCTTTTTTCCAGATCTTGACTGAATGTCCATGATACACTACGATACTTAATCACAGAGCCCACAAATGCCTTGAAGATGCAGCTTGTGTGCTTGAACAATAAATACAAAGCAATAATTCCCGGATATTGATTAGCAGTTAGCATACACAAGAAGCTAGCAAAGAATGTGGCTGTTACTCACAAAGCGTTGGAAGCTAACATATTACTTTTAACTCAACTAAGATGGCTTTAGGCTGTCAAAATTACTTAAGTCTCATAACACTGGTTGTATCTGCAGGAACCCGGAAAAGTATAAAAAAAAACAATGCTGGGGAAAAACAGAAAAGACAAAATCAGAAATAACGAGATAAGATCCAAGACGGATAAACAGACATCTAAAAACGTTCAAGAAATAAGGGGAACGTTGCAGCAATTATTTCAGGAATGCGCAACACCAAATGGACAAAAAAGATTACAAAGAGGGAAAACGACTCAGGGGTAAACCCAGGAAGAGATTGTAATACGAGATTGGAGACAGCATGTGTATGCAGGTGGCACAGAATAGAGGATGTGGAAGTAGATGTGAAGGGTATCTGCCATCAGGGGCATGATCAGCTAAGATAATGATCATGGCTATAATGATGACGACGCTGAAGATCGTGAAGTTCCTTATTTCGAAGTAAAATGGGCTAAGTTGCTACCAAGTCTTTAACTGTACAATGTGACGATCACGATACTCGCTTTTGATTGTTAAAATGAATACGTTTGGCATTTGATACATTTCTTGCACAAATTTATTATCAGAACAAGGAACTAGGGTCGAAGACAACGTCCTTCAAACATTGGAAGTTCTGCGGATACACATAACTTTACTTCAAACGTCTACCGTTAAATCCGTCTTGACAAACTACAGACAAAACAGCTTTACTGGGAAATTAATATGTAGAATTTAATAAAACAACTAGATAAAATGCATTAAAATAATCATCAAAATAATCTACTTGATGATTGACATGCAACAAATTTCTTTAATTCCAGCTTTTTTCAATTGCACTAATGCGCCCAAAACTGCACCCCTGGATGTATCCTGTTTGCAAATACATATTCTCGGCCATTCGAGATTCAGTACCATTTAATATATTCTCTATACATTAAAAGAGCATATGTGATCTGGTGATTTGAATGATGCTCTTGCAAGTCAGAGCTTGCGAGACTGAATCTCCAGAAATACAAAAAAGAAACCGATAGTGAAAGTAGGTAACCTTAAATTACACTCTAAAAGGCTTCATTGTCCTGGCTCATTCCCTAACCAGGTCATCAGACTTAGCTACTTCGAAAAAAGTAAGTATATTATTAAGAAAAAGAAAAGTAATTACCGATAATTACTTAAAAGAGGTAAATCACAATATAAAAACAAATTTTCATTACCTTGCGTTTACCTATCCTGTTATGTGTTTACGTGGTCAATCTCTGTTGCATATTTCAGTTCTCTGACACAAGAAATTTAAGAGCTTGAACCCAAAATAGTTAATTTAAAATGATGTTCTCTTGATCCATATGTCTAGTTAACTCTTATTACATGATAAATAATGAAACCAAATTCTTTGAAGTCGTTATGTGGCGGAAACTCTAGTGATTATCCGGTGTCTCTGTTTAATAAAGGTTGGGCCTTTTTAACAGTTTTTGTTAACGTCATTTGTTTTGTAGATGTTTCATGCAATATTAATGAGTACTAAGTAACAATGAACTTGACTGCTCTTATTTCAAAATATACTTAGACGACTTTGGGCTGTCAAAAATGCTTTGCTTTCACAACACTGTTTGTATTTCAAAGAAGTTACGCTCAAAAATTCAAATTAATGTACCTTAGGATGAAGTGTGGTGCAAAATCGTACGTACATGTAAACTTAAGATAAGCTACAGAAGAAGGAAGATTGTAAGACTTAAAATCTGCTTCTGGTTGATGTTATAAAGATTTGTGGGGCTTCAATTTACTGACATATTTCTTAAAAAATATATAGAAGAACAAGCCTTTACAGAAAACCTAGTTTTTAAAATCTTTGGAAAATATGAACAAAGTAGGAAAAATGAAATGATAAAGCAAGGTGTTGATAGAGTAAAGATTTTGTTGCAAGCTATTTTTAATTTTGCTAGATTACATTTTCCTGGTTAAGGCTTTGGGTTAAGGTTTTGGGTTAAGCTTTATGATACGTTTTGCAAAGATTGGTATGCACGTAAAACATAAATTGGAAGAGTCTGTATAAATTCATAATTTTTAACTACCTCTCACATAAGATAACCAGATATGGTATTTTTCTTGAAAAGTTTACCATGATATCCTATGAAATACGTGAAAAACTGTCTTGCCTTGAAAATTTTCTCCAAAATAATATCACTTTTCCTCATCAGTAAATAACTGATTTTTGTATAAACATCCAGGGTATGATTAGTGGAAACATTAAGGTACTACTTAAATATTCGTCAGGATTGACTCGATGTTGAGAGCAATTGATGCCATTTTTTTACAACAGTTAGAGATAAAGTGAGCAGAAGTGAACTCAGCTCCTCCAAACAGACATGCACTATAACTCTGATATCTGTATACTTGTCTATATCTCTCAAATTAGAGATATTCGGGATATTACAAACTCTCTCACAACCGAGATGCAATTTTTGTTCGCATGACTAAGGCCTTGTAGGTCGAAAATTCGCGGATGGATCGTTATCTTCTTCCAAAAGTCGGCAATGTTGCAAAATATTATTACATTATAGTCGATATAAATTAATAAAAAGTAGTCTCACGACATAATATATATATATATACGTATATATATATATATCATAATGTTTAACTCTAACCTTTCTCAGCTTTATAAGCTGTGCTACAACCTCGTGAGAATTAGACAAAGTTAAAACTGGTACCTCTCTTATCTAAAATCGATTCAAGTTTTATTGTAAACTGTTTCTATAGCTGTAGCCAAAATAATTGGTCCTAATTTGATGTCCGAAAGAACGTTTCTTCTCGGTTACCGAGTGAAAAATTACTCTCTGTTAAGTGCCACAGGTTGAAAGCTTAACAGGAGGAAATTAAAATCAGACCCCGTTGAAACATTTTTGACTTTGGACTCAAAGTTTGCCAATGTCGTGTTGCTTAGCAAAATTTCTTCTGGAGCAACTTCACTAAACATATTATTAGAAAAACAGTAGGAGTGTCAACAGAGATTACAACTGTGTGACTTGCTTGGGTTAACAGCTGTCTCCAAATTTTATCTTTCTCTCTACGATTACGTGTCACTTGCATTTTTATCTTCCCGATATTTCCAACACAGTTACTATAGGGAGCTTAAAAACAAAATTGCCTCGTTTACGATAAATTAATGGCCTCATTTTAATTCTTTCAAAGCTTCTATGTCAATCAATAATGTAAATGAACTACTGAATTAACACAACCGACGAGTCACTTTCTTTCTGCTTTTCAACAAAACTTGATTCAAAGAACAACACATCCACTTATACTTAATGTATACACGTTAAGCAATTCCGTATCATTTTTATAATAAATCAATATTGTGCTATCTCTTTGTATACAAGGTTTGAGTAGAAAGAAGCCGATTCCATTTAAATTATCAGAAGAATATGCTGTCATTACGACAATGAGAATCGGTGGTAGACAAGCATGTTTGTTATTGTAATTTTTTTAATCCGGAAAAGGAAACAGAATTGTCCTTGCATATGCTTGCGCGAGGAAACAAAGTTTATAAGAGGCCTCCTAAAGTAACGAGTTATGGTATCATAATCATCTTAACATAACCATGGAGGTTATGTTGTTCCTCGTAGAAGTTTTTCAAGCACAAATAAAAAGTTCATTATAAGAATAACACAAAATTGTTACGTTATGAATATATTACTAGCATACTCTGACAATGACTATAGAAGCATGATTATTCGTACATCTAATCGAAACCAACTCCAATGTTCAGACGAATGACATGCCTGATAGAAATTGTATAAGCCAGAGATTTAACTCAAAGACATCTTCAACAATTGACTAAAACACTAGAAGTATATGTATTTTGGCAGACAATAAAATTTGCCAACAAAATTTTGAAACATTTTCCGAAAAGTTTTAAAAATTTGGAGATGAAAGCAAAATTGTATTGCATTTGTCAGGGATTATTTTTTTTGTAAATTCAAATCCTGAAATTACCACGACCAGGTATGGATGCTCATTGACCGAACATTTATTTCCAAATGTGCCGAGATAGTCCAATTTCATTTGATATAGTGGAGGAAATGAACTGGAGAAGGAATCTACGCCAGTTCAAATTCAATTTAAATAAAATGTAAGAATGGAAAAACGTAACAAAATATAACCAAAGTTTGTTATAGATATTACAGTCCTATAAAAAATCTATATCTCAAAAGATTTCAACGAAGAAAAAATCCAAGCATCTCAAAACCGCCCTTTATTGACAAGAAAGAAGGCTACGTTTTTATCCATCGAGTTGAAAATGGATGAATACACTCTTGATTGTCTAGATCGTAAGTAAAATAACAAGTTTCCAATACCAACAACAAATTCATCACAAAAAACGTACGACGTAACTACCAAGAGTAACAGTGCAATATTTTCAGCTTATTTAATTCTACCAAGAAAGTTAAACTTCCTACCTTCCTATTATCTTGTAAAGATATTGATCATTTTATCAAGCATACCTTATGTGAAACTTTACAAACTAACTTCACACAACTGGTATTGGCAGTTTTGTAGAAAAAAGTGTGTTTGTTAAATACGCAGTAGTCCTCGAGCGTTTGCAATTAAGCAGTACTAAATCTTTTTCGCAGCCTCCTTATGACCTGTTTAAGACTTCTGCTAAGCAGGAGCTTAATCAAAACATTATTTATGCCACAGTGTCAATCAACAGGAACATTAACATACGGTAGATGACTCGCAGAAGTGCTGTGACCAAGTCCTCTTGTAATCTACAGCACAGTTTGGTATCATCAATCCAAGCAGAGCGGACATACTTCTTACACTGTATTATGCAATGTCAAAACTCAAACATGAATTTGAAGGCCTTAACTCGCTAGAATAAACTGTTTGCAGAAGCATTTAGAAAGTTTAAGTCAGAGTTAACTATAATTCATACCAAAATGTCCGCGATTATTTATCCAACTACTTGCTGTAAAATGATGTTTTTCTTCTTTTATAAAAACACTGTTTTTGAAAGCCAGACATACTACATCATTTAACCTCGTCATGTCCTCTTGTTATACACAAAGTCTTTCCAATTCATCCTCACTCGAATATACGCTTCTAGACCTGCAGTTCTTTTACTAGCAAAATAGAAAGAAAAGAAAACACATCGTTTTCCTGAGCAAAATGTGTCTGTTATTGGAGAAAAATTTCAAATATCGCAGAGTTTATTGAGATCGGTCGTTGATGTCCACAGTTACAAGACATTTTCAGACCTTACTCAATGACTATTCTTATCTTCTATTAGTTTATATGCATAACAATAAGTGCAAAGCAGACACATTGGTTAGGAAATCCTTCCATGCTCGGTGATTAAGGTGTGTAGATCGTTACTTTTATATAATCTCTAATGATCAAATTGAGTAGTCCCGCAAGGCGAAAGCTTAATTTGGATTTAAGAATAGATAGTCTTCATATAAAAACACATGGATCTGCTTGACATGCTGAATGAAATTGAGAGTAGCTATGATAAGAAAAACATGCTGTTTCTTACAGCTGAGCCATAGCAAATTCCGGACACAAATAACCTACATTAACGAGTAAAACTATGGCATTTAACGAACAATCTTTTTGTGGTACAAAACTTGAAAGTCGACTTGCGCTGAAAGTATGCTAAAGAGCCTATTTCAAGATTGGGTGACAAGATTAAACAACATGTTCCTGCAAGTGTACGCCAAGCATCAATGCCTCCTAGAGAAAGGCAATCTCGCTCTTACAAAGCTAAAATGACTGCCAAGACAACCGACTCTGCCAAAATGTGTAAAGACTTTTTATCAATTGGCATAGCTAAATCGTCGTTCCATCTAAGTTTATTGGAGACTGTCTGCATTAAAACAAGAATACCAGGACCCTGTAGGTAAAAAGAGTTCGTTCTTTTTCAACTTGGAATCTTCCAATAGTGTTTTGTTTCTTCAAAATTTCCTTTCATCTTTGTCTTTTTCTTTTTTTTTCTTGTCTTTGATTGGCTAATTTTGATCCATATTTCTTGCAAAAAACGTTGCAACGTATCTATACTTTCCTTCCTGACGATTTGTACTGTCAAGCGTGCCAGATCAAAAATCTTTCCAGTATGCTTTAAGTGCAATCTCGCAAATTTTCCAGGAGGTAATTACTGACTTATATTTATGTATAAATATGTATTAGCAAAATAGCTGCGTTGAGAGGGAGACGGTCGAGAAGGAAATGGCAACCCTCAGACTCAACAGAGCGTCCTCCCAACACAAAGGTTTGGTAAAATATACTTCAAAGCACTGGTATTATGAGCAAAAACCAATCTATCCATCCATCTATTTATCTATCTATTTATGTATCTACTTCTCTCTCTCTCTCTCTCTCTCTCTCTGAAATCCTGACAAGTGAAAGAGAAATTCACGAAACAAACTTGTAGAACCAAAACTGGAATTTTCGATTTGGATTTTCGTCTGTTGAACTGTATTGCGCTCTGCACATTTACGTATTGAGCAATGTTTTTGAGGAATTATCGACACGCGGAATTCGTTTCTTTTGTTTAGAGTCGATAGTTCGGACCAGCATACGACAAAGAACTTTATTTTGAGGCATAGGAGGCACCTTTTGTTTGCGCTACTGTAAGCAGGACTAGATGCAAATGATAGTCAGGATATCGCGTAGTTACTGTTGCTGTCTTTGAGTTCCCAAATGTGCTTACTGAGCTCTGCTGAGTTCTTGTGTTTGTCGTGTCTAAATGATGTAATATGGTTGCGGTATCTTTTGTTGAATTTCGGTGAGTCTGATGTACGTTTCAGTAGTGTCGTAGTTCAGAGGCGTCCTGGGTGCATGGAGTGCCATGTCCACCCCCCTGCTTTAAAATTCGTCAGATTTCCGGAATAGAGAAGGTGAAACATGTTTCAGTGAAAAAATAACTCTTTTGACTTCGACGTTCTCTAAAATTTGTAAACTAAATGATATACTTTGTCATGATGGAGGCTCGTGGACTTTCTATACCTGCTAAAGTTCTCTTTGGTATACTGGAGATGCTTTATACTTTGTTTTTGACACCTAGAAAGCGTAGTGAAATTCTGCAAGATGCCCAGATAGAAGCTGGGATAGGAAAGGTACATAGGCTCCAGAGAGTCTCGACAACACGATGGTGTTCACATCAGAAAGCTCTAAAGACTGTCTCCTTTGCTCAATTTGG
>JANTCA010000782.1:1460-12451 GCA_024741275.1 Chironex yamaguchii
TATCAAGCCAAGTTAAACTATTCTTGATTGTTTGAGGAACTCCAGGTAGATACATTTTGTCTGTGTAGAAAGGTTCAAACAACAGAACGAGCTTTACATTCAGCCAAATTCAAATTTTCTTACTTACTGAAGAAACGCAAGGTAGTGTTATTGCATCAAGTGAGTAGGAAAATCGACTATTAGAATGAGTATCATATCAAGCCAAGTTAAACTATTCTTGATTGTTTGAAGAACACCAGATAGATACATTTTGTCTTTGTAGAAAGGTTCAAGCAACAGAACGAGCTTTACATTCAGCCAAATTCAAATTTTCTTACTTACTGAAGAAACGCAGCGTAGTGTTGTTGCACCAAGTGAGCAGGAAATAGCAATAATAGTTAATAATGAGGTGCTGTTTGCCAAAACCCTAAAGACACGTTTTTTATCATTCTGTGTAGACAATATCACAGAACATAGTTTTGCGCTACAACTTCATTTGACAATGCATCTCTGGTGAGCTAAATCAATTTAATTGTCAGTGATTGTTCTTTCAGTCTGCAATAAGCCAATATCCATCTGATCCTGGATCTCCTTCTTTCATATCAATTGTTCCTATGTCGTCATTGCTCATGTAGATAAATCTAGCAGGAAACTTTCTGCTGGAAATTAAAAACAAATCAGCATTTGAATTAAGTGGTACGAAACGAAAGTTATCACCATCCTCAGCACAATTCCCCTTGGCAGAATCTGATAAAGTTTCATCTTTATCAATACAAACTTTGACACGTTCTTCATCGACCAATTCGTCATCAACATAATTTTTTCGTCCAATTGTAAGGGTATTAAAGCCTTTGTAGGTGACTTCAAGAGTCGTCTTATAATCATCGGAGCTAGGACAACTGCGTATTCTGTAGAAAATCATTGTGTTATCAGTGTCTTCCTTTCGTCCGCTGGTTGAACAAATGACTTTTCCACGCTGTGCTTCTGGCGAAAGAACATAGTCATTACCACTTTGAAATTGAAAAGCTGCAACTTTAGGAACGTCCAAAAGATCTAACATAACATGAATATTCTCAATATATTCATCTTGCTTGCTAGGATACAAAAAGCCAAGGACTCCATACTTATTACTCAAAACCTCACCTTGCAGTCTAATAAACTGAAGATGCTCTTGAAAGCGACGATTACAATCCACAAATTTGTTCTTCGCTTTTGTC
The DNA here is from genome assembly GCA_024741275.1 of Chironex yamaguchii. NCBI lineage: Eukaryota > Metazoa > Cnidaria > Cubozoa > Chirodropida > Chirodropidae > Chironex > Chironex yamaguchii. Next base: position 2,657 of record JANTCA010000782.1, read on the forward strand.
CAAACATTGATATCCCTTGTAAAAGTACTTAAAATATCCAACATTACTTTCTCGTAGATGACAGTAAGGCCAACATAATACCGTACTGCTAAATACCCTCTTGAAGCATCCTCTTCCCCTTCTTGGACTCCATCAATTACGGCTTCCAAGAGTCCGAATGCCTCCAGATCACACGATGATTGTATTTCATCCAGCATTCCTTCTACCTCTACGCGTGCCTCGTTTCCAACGGTAGTTATATCATTTACCTTCTCCGAATAAGCATCAAGAATTGCCTTAGCTTCTAATACTTTGCTCCTGATGTCGGGTTGCAGATCGATGCTTTTATCCAATGATCCATTTTTAAACTGGATTGAGTTCCGTTGTACAGAATCCTCTTCTGCAAATTCCACATCTGGATCCTCTCTAAGAATCCGGTGGAACATATCCTCAAAACTGCGCTTTACATCGGTAGGGGTTAAAAATGTCGACAAGGCTTGATAAAGACTTCTCATTTCGGGAAACATGCTTCCCTGTCTCTTTAATACAAATGGCTTAAAGACAGTCATAATATGTACAAGACTCGTCACTTTCTTTATCGATAATCCACTTTTAAATTGTGGAATTGCTTTATCGGCGGTTATGATTGCTTTGATAACTTTAGCAGCAATGACACTACTTAAATCGGAATGAGCAAGAAGTGTCTCTTGTAGCTTATGAAAACTTTGCTCCAATCGCATTTTTGCTTTTCCAGCACTGATAGACTGCATAGTGTCTTTCAGTAACTCCAGCTGATCTTCAATTTCGTTAGCATAGATACCAGAGGCAGAAAATGGCTCGTTTCCCGAAGCAGAGTAATCATCATAATCGTTTTCACTCATGGCAAATATCCATGTCATACACAAAAGAAGAGTTACTTTAAGTGGCATTATCTTATTCTCTGAAGATTACCTATAAATCTATCACTCAAAGTTTTGAAGCATTCATTCCTTTTCAGAGCACTACTATACTTTGTGTGTTTACTTCACTATTGAACCAACCTGCAAAGTATATTATATTTGCTTTTGAAATAGCAAGGATCACTGGTCACTAATTACATAGATCAACCAAGTCCCAACGTAAATGCTTCTATACAGATCTATACTGCAAATGTTGAACTGCGCTCTTTGCCTTAGTTAGGTGGTAGTTTGAAATTCTTGTCAGTATCTGAGACCGCTTTTAAAAGTATTAAGACAATTTTTATGCAATGTTTGCCCAAAAGAGTAGCGACCGGGGTGTGTGAGAGTGTCACACCCTCCAAAAGTAACTAAATAGGATATTTAAGGTACATTTTTTTCAGCCGAACGAATAATTTAAGTAATTCAGCGACCTTCATTTCATTTAATTAATAAAAACTAGGTATCTGCAGGTGCTAAATTAGATGTCTGCTTCTTGTTAGTGAAAAAAGACCTTGTTAATGGCGTCAGTCTTACCACGGTTATCAAGAGGTGGCCGTTGTTGAAAAAGACATTGTTAATCCATGTCAGTAGATGTTACGCTCTTATGTTTGAATAACAATCCACAGGATTAGATTAGCAAAATGTATTGTAAAGTTGCATGTCCTTAAGAATAAGACTATTTTTAAGTAGAACTATTTTTAGTCAGGTACAATCGTAGTCCACACCCCTCCCAATAAGGCATGTTTTGGCAAGAACCTGTATGCAATTAAAAATTTCTTCTAAAATACGTCTACAAGAATCTTAAATGTATCATGCTCAAACAAATAAATCATGTACCCTTGCAACAATGATGAAAGATCATGACTAATAGCAAACATCATATTGAGTTGATACACGACATGACTTTGCGTTTTACTACAAAATTTGTTCGAAGCACTTAGTTTTAGAATTTCAATGTTGTTACTTTCAAGCTCATATATAATGTTAGAATCATACCCGATCGTTCTTATTATAGTCATTTATCTTGGAGTGTATCGAACCTGAAACCAATAAATCATCTACCTTCGCAACAAGGATGAATGATCATGATTATAATCACAAGCATTCTATAAAGACATTATTTACGTGGTGCAAAAGCAATTTGCATCTTACCACAAAAATTATTCGGAGCACTTAGTTTTAGAATTTCAAATGTTGTTACTTTCAAGCTCATATATAGTGTTAGAATCATATCAAATCTCTCTTCTTATAGTCATTTATGGATCTTGGAGTGTATCGAAACTGAAACCAATAAATCATCTACCTTCGCAACAAGGATGAATGATCATGATTATAATCACAAGCATTCTATAAAGTCATAATTTACGTGGTGCAAACGAAATTTGCATCTTAACACAAAATTTGTTCAAAGCACTTAGTTTTAGAATTTCAAATGTTGTTACTTTCAAGCTCATATATAGTGTTAGAATCATATCAAATCTCTCTTCTTATAGTCATTTATGGATATTGGAGTGCATTGATCTTCGCACCCAATAAGTCATATACATTCGCATCAAGGCTGAATGATCATGACCATAATCACAAGCATCCTATAAGGTCGTTATTTACATGGTGAAAAAGAAATTTCCATCTTACCACGAAATAGGTTCAAAGTACTTACAGTTTTAGAACTTAAAATGCTACTACTTTCAAGCTCAAATGTGATGTTAGAATCACACCCAATCCTTTTTCACATAGTCATTGATATTGGAGTGTATTGATCTTTAAACCCAATAAATTATCTACCTTGGAAACAAGGATGAAGAATCAATGATTATAATCACAAACACTCTATAAAGTCGGTGTATACATGGTGCAAAAGAAATTTGAGTAGAAATTTGTTCAAAGTACGATGTAGTATCAAAACTTGGAACTTAAAACTTAACAGTCAAGAAAATGTTGGAATCATACCTTATCGTTCTTCTCATGGTCATATACGGATGCCAAGGTGCTGGAGAAGAGACTATTTACACAGATGCTTCTACCTGGCATCCCCCAATAAAGGATTTAAAGGACCGGATGTCTATCTTGGCCGATACTATAACTGATTTGAAAAGCAAAACAATGAAGGCTCAACTACGGAAAATTTTAAAACAAATAAAAAAGGAAGTTAACGATGGGAGAAATTTGAAGCATGAAATTGTTATAAGACAAGTTCAAGCAACTGTTACTGCTGTTAATAAAGCATTACCTTTGCTAAGCAACAGCTGCCCTTTTAAGCAATTCGAAGGATTATATACTGTTGTACTTGCTTTTGAGCCCATGTTAGAGGAACATTTTGAATCAATGTTTTCCTGCATGAGAACTATGTTTATGACTATTGTGCGTCTCGTGAAGGCACAAGACATTAATGACATTCTGAATATTATCATAATGGACACTTTAGGAAACGATGAAGATTTGCGTAAAGTTACAAGCAACATTTACTCAGAGAATACTGCTAAAGGCAGAGAAAATATTCAAGATAACACCTTGGTCAGTGCAATTAGGAATATGAAGTTTAAATTGATTCAATTCGGAAATAACCTTGAAAAAATTGTGCAAAGTAATGATCTTACAACAGAGTCTGGGAGCAATATTACAATAGAGATTGGGAAGTCCCTTCTTGATGATGATGTATTCAGATCCGATTTGCCCATATTTAGAAATATCAACAGAGCCATTTACAGTACAGGAAACACCAGTAAAGCTGCATACAAAACTGTTAAAATAATTGCAATTTACACCGAAGTTATCTTTATGCAATTAAAATGCTTAACGTCAATGGGATTTATATTTGGCACGTTTAAAAGTATTAAAGTGAAAGTAAATATATATTTAGAGCGTGTCAAAACAACATACAAGCACTCTCTTCAGTTTTTAAGAATTCAAGGAAACTTCACGTCTAATGTTTACGGAGTTCTCGGATTCTTTTATCCCAAAGATCAGGAAGAAAGAATATTTAAAGAAGTGAATGCACTTTTAGATTTTCTTATGGTGCCCAATTCAATTCCATTTGCTTTTGATGATCTTGATAAAAATTTTTTTGCACCTGAGGGTTCCCCGGGAAAGGTGATCTGTTCATGGACAAAAAAGAATCTTAAAAGAGGCCGTCATGCTCCCTTAATGATTACATTATATACTGTTAGGGGGTGCAGGAAACGAAAGGAATACTTGATGAAAGTTAAAGTTGATGCTTATGGCTTTCATACAGTGGTCATCAAGCATCTATACTGGACAAATGGTACTTTAACAAAAAAAGAGTCTGTTAATTTATGCACTACCAAATACGAGAAGCTATCCGATTCTTCAGAAGGAAATTGTAACCCTGATGGTCAGAAATTTCGTTTCATACCACTGAATTTCAATGCTGACCGTTTCTTGATTTCGAGCAAGAACTACCCTGCAACATTTTTGTACATGAAACCTGACAAATATGGCACCATGGATATGAGAGAGGGCAATCCAGGAATTAATGGGTACTGGACATTGTATTAAACTGCCATAGCATACTTAAGTAATGACGGCATAAAAATCTGTTTTAGAATTTCTGGATTTGAAACACGTACTTAGAAAATGTATTACAAAATTATCCTACGTGTGACATTTTACACAAATCTGTAAAATAGTATCAGAGATATGGCAAACGATAGTCATTTCCATCCCTATCAAAGCACGGTATTTTAAGTCGATTTCATGTTTTTATGAACGAAGCCAATAACAGTGGTTTGATGTGAAAGCCATATCTGAGGCATAGACTGGGTCCTTTATTGATTGATTCTCATCTTTAATTCACAGGTTTTACACCAACCAGAAGAGAGGGCATCTCCAATGGAGCTCATTCTGTCAACAAAAAGCAATAAGCCAGAAATTTTAAGTCTTCCAAATATCACATCATAATTTTCCTCAGATTTAAACGACGAATATAATATATCAACACTTAATTTATGTTTTGTTTACAACTCTTTAGAGCTTTAATACATAGAGGAAGTAATGTTTTGGTGATGGTTTGTGTCTGTTTTCTTATTCATCTATTTGTTCTGACTGACTCAAGCTGATTCTTTAATTGGTGATGATCCAGATACAATCCTAGATTCTGGACAACTGTGTATTTTTGGACCCTGACCTTGACAGCCTGGGGAAACTTTGGCGTAAAGCGCAAGACAGATATATTTGGAAACAGTTGGTACGCCAAAGAGCGGATCGCGTATGGCACTAAAAGAAGAAGAATTGAAGAAATGAAATAGAGTGTTGTGCGCTTTAACTGCTGGCAGAAATATAGCAAGACCAGATGAACGGCGATAATCAAACTAGCTAGCTGAGTACTGCCATCTTCAGAAAGCAACTGCAAACTACTAATTTCTTTATAAAACTAGCGAGGAGTTCTTCGTGGCAAAAACACAGTTACCATGACGCCTATTAGTACAGCTCAATTAAATATTCAAAAAATTAAAAGTCGCACCTAATTCCATAGGCTTGGCGAAGGTCAGTCCTCTCGGAGTGTTCATGCAAAACACGTTTTGTATTTATCGTGAAATATATTTAGTAAACAATTAAGGAGATAATGTTAGAAACAAGATGAAATATGGGACGAATGCAAAAAAACTTCAACGAGAAAGTGGAATTGAGGTTCGTACAATTTATTTCTCTCATTTTTGCTTCATCGGATGCCAGTAGGCGCAGGTAGAACATGAATAAATTCCATAGCCCAGTGCTCTTGATCAGTCATTGCAGTTATCAGTTCAGATCCTGTCAAACATGTTTCCTCTTCGATGAGTGTGCCATAAGTGTGCCATAAGTGTGCCATAAGTGTGCCATAAGTGTGGCCAGTTCTTCTGTTTTTGTATCTGGAGGCGAAAGTTGACGCTTTTCTGCTGATTCATCATGGCGACTAACATGTCCTGCAAGTGAAAGTCGTCTTCATCTAATCTCTGATACATTAGGTAAGGAACCAATCACCACGTTGTTTAAGGGACAATTTTTCCAGGAAATGTTGCACACGAGTCTAAGCTTTCGAATGTATGTACCATCGAGATGATTTTGAAACGCCACATTTAGTGTCCATGATTCTGAGTCATCCAGGAGAATGGACACTATGTATGACTTGAAGACTTTGGTCTACGTTCCTTTCTTGGTTGGAGATTTTCACACTTTCTCTAAAGAATGAAGCACACCCTAAGCCAGAGGAATCCTAACATTCATGTCATGTTTGGTTTCACAGTAGCTTCCCAAGTATTTAAAGTGATCAACAAATTCAATTTTGGAACCGCTTGATGAAAGCAACCTTGTCTCATTTGATGGATTCCGATGGACGTATTTTGGTTTGGGTGTATTGAGATATAACTTGACAGCCTGACAAGTATCAGAAGTAGCCATAAGAATGAGAAATGAAGAAGAATTTAAAAATTGAATAATGTATTTAGTGTTTGTAATCAATGCATTATTTACTTGGAATTGTGTTGTAAGTCATCCGTTTGCTGCCTAATCTGCGGAATCCTTTTAGTAGTTTACTTTGTATCCTATTTGTGCTGATACTCAAGAAAGTAAAGAAGTAAGGAGGCAGCAAATACGTACTATCAATCTCAGCATTCAAACTTTGCAGCTCTAAGCAAACACCATTACAAAGCGTAGGCATATTTCTACAAAATAAACCTGTTTGATTTAATACCAGTATGCGGTAAGATATGGTATGGTATGGTATAATATAGGTATAGTACTGTATAATCTAGTCTAATTCAGTCCAGTATAGTATAGTATAGTATAGTATAGCATAGCATAGCATAGTATAGTATAGAATAGTATAGTATAGTGTAGCATAGTATAGTATAATATAGTATGGTATGGCATGGTATAGTATAGTATAGTATAGTATAGTAAAGTATAGTATAGTATAGTATAGTATATATAGTATAGTATAGTATAGTATAGTATAGAATAGTATGGTATAGTATAGTATATTATGGTATGGTATGGTATGGTATGGTATAGTATGGTAGAGTATAGTATTTAAAATTCGCACGTTTTTTTTTTCTAATTTTAGACATAAGACCTATGTATGTATTAATGATTGAAGAATACTCAGTAATACTTATAGTAGATTTTTGTGAAAGAGTGGCTCTGACTGCTCAGTGCAATGGTCCGTGTGATCTTTAGCATGTACTTTTATTATTGCAGCTGGTACTTCAGTGAAATTATCTATAAATCCTGATAAGAATCACACCACCATCTTTAAATGGCCTCTAATTATCTTCAATAATAGTTTTGGTATGAGTGTTAAGGGAGAATTTAATTTAATTCAATTTGTTGCTCTTTGAAATGTCTTGCGATTTATTTTTCCTCTTAATTGTAAGTTGGACTCTGATGGTAACAAGTGAGTGTTTTGAAGACGTTTCAGGATCAGGGGAGGATGGAACCTCTACATCAAGCATTGCTATTAAAGAGCTGGAAGATCAATTGGACTTCTTAAAGGAAATTGCAGAAGCACTTGATACGGAACAGAACAAATATATCATTGAAAAGAGCATAGGGACATTACGGAATAATTTGCAAATTGGCAGCTTAATGACAACACGTAGTATTTTACAGACCACTAACCTAATCACAGCTGCCAATCAAGTGATAACACTTCTGAAAAGTGGCACTCCAATGATGAAATTTGATGGACTAGTAACTATGGCAGTAAAATTTGCACCATTCCTTGCCAGCGAATTTCAGTCTGTTTTCCTTACAATGTCAAATTTATTTAAAACAGTATCAACTATCATGACTGTAGAGGAAATTAAAGATGCAATGGACAGTTCCCTTATGGATTTGCTTAAGGAACATCCTGATATTACCGTGAGGAATAAACAAGGTGAAAGTTACAAAATTAACTCTAAGCCTTTGACGGCGAAAAGAGATGCTGAAGAAAGGGTCACCGAGCCGGATATCCTTGATGAAATCTTAGAAGCTGAGAAAGAATTTGAGTACCAAGAAAAATTAGAAATTTTAATGCGTGAAAAATCAATTGCTGAAAATAAAGCAAAGGATCTATTAACTGACAGTGCATTATCGTGTGATTCTGAGGTATTCGGATTGCTTGAAGCTAGCATCGAAGGTATTCAAGAAGGCGGGCGAGCAGCATGGAGAGTAATGAAAAATATTGGCGTTTACACAAATCTTGCTTTTATGCAAATTCAGGCCATAAGTGGCACTGGAAGTATTGTCGGAGCATTTGAAGCTTTAAGGGAAGAGCTTAATGAAAAGTTACAATCCTGCAAAAGCAGATTTAAAAATACTCTTCAATTTTTACGACTACAAGGAGAAGTGCTTAGCAAGAAGTATGGAGTTCTTGGCTTCTTCTATCCTAAAGACCAACCAGAGAGAATGTACAAGATTATAAATGAACTTCTTGACTTTCTAGATGTGCCCCAGGTTGTGCCGTTTTCATTTGAAAGTGGTAGCAAGTATGCACTTGCACCCGAAGGAAAACGTGGATATGCGATTTGCTCGTCAAATACACGCGAGTTTAAGAGTGGCCATATGTTCGAATGGTATAGTTTACGTGGCTGCCCAGGGATAGATACATTTCAAAATGGCATTGAACTTGTGGAAAATGGTTTTCACACTATTACTATAACACGAGCTAATTACTACCGTCGTATGTTTCAAGGACATGAACGCTTAAAGCTATGTGTTAGTAAATATAATACTTTGTCAGATACCGGTAAAAAAAGTTGCATAACAAATGGTGAAAAATTTCGTCTGGTTCCACTAACACCAGCAGCTGACAAATTTCTAATTTCGAGTCATCGATTCCCAGCAACATTTATTTATATGGCACGTGATCAAAAGAAAACAATAGAGATGAAGACAGGTGATCCAGGAACAGACGGCTATTGGTTGATTGCAGGATGAACAATCAATGAGAACAAGCCAAGAACATAGGTTATACGTTTCACGACTAATCCTTAGGCGGACATAACTTAAAATAATATTATGCGTGTTGATATTAGATAATTGAGATATAAATATATAATTGCATAAATCCTATGAGAAAAGAAATGAAGCTAAATAATTCAGACATTTGTTTGATTTTCTCGAAAAGTTTATCCTTGTTGCAAAAGTAAATGCATTAGTATAGTATTGCATAGCAAAGTACAGTATCCTATAGTACTGCATGGTTTGGAATGGTACAGTAGAATACGGGATGGCATGGTATAGTATGATATAATGTAGTACAGTACAGTACAGTAAAGTACAGTACAGCATACCATAGCATAGGATAGGATAGCATACCATAGCATCGAATAGCAAAGCATAGCATAGCATAGGATAGGATAGGATAGCATAGCATAGCAAAGTATTGCATAGTATAGCAAAGTACAGCATAGTATAGGATAGTGCAGTGTGGCAAAGTATAGTCTAGTCGTGTCGAGTCGATTCTAGTATAGTAGAGTAGAGTATAGTATAGTATGGTATGGTATCGTATATTATAGTATAGTATAGTATAGTATAGTATAGTATAGTATAGTATAGTATAGTATAGTATAGAATAGTATAGTATAGCATAGTATATCATAGCATAGTATAGTATAGCATATTATAGTATGGCATAGTATAGTATAGTATAGTATAGTATAGTATAGTATAGTATAGTATGGTATGGTATGATATGGTATGGTATGGTATAGTATAGTATAGTATAGTATAGTATAGTACAGTATTGTATAGTATAGTATAGTATAGGATAACATAGCATAGCATAGCATAGCATTGCATAGCAGAGCATAGCATAGCATAGCATAGTATAGTATAGTATAGTATAGTATAGTATAGTATAGTATAGTATAGTATAGTTTAGTATAGTATAGTATAGTAT
>JANTCA010000783.1:0-12450 GCA_024741275.1 Chironex yamaguchii
ATGATGATGATAATAATAATAATAATAATAATAATAATAATAATAATAATAATAATAATGATGATGATAATATAACATCCTTTCGAAATCGATGTTCTCATTAGGTCACAACAAGGATGTATGCACTTTCCCTAAACAGCAGCGTGGCCAGGGTAAATCAAGTGGGGAGCATAAGAAGCTTGAGGGCTCCTGCCCCATTAAAGTTTGGACCCGTACCCTATACGTTGACTTTAAATGCAAATACCAACATCATGCTTGCCACTAGCTCTTATATGTGAGTTGATATAAACTTCTTCTTTTTTAAGTCCTCCCAATGCCAACGATGAAAAATTGTGATCACGAATTCCAATTACGTCATCCCTAGGATTTCTAGGAACAATTCTTAACTTACCAGTGCCACCCATTTTCTTTTTGATTTCAAAGGATGCCTGAGGACCATCGTCAGTCAAAAAATGGAGGTTAAATGCCTCCACGTGCAACTCGTGGCCACACTATTGTCCCAAAATTCAGAGTTATGATGTACTTTTAAAGTTATGAAAAAGAACCAAAGATTGCCATCGTGGTATGGTACTCAAACGAAGTTACACGTCATGAACAAGAACAACTTAAAATTTCGTTTTCAAAAGTATTTCGAAAGTTATTTGTCTTTTAACTATATATTTACATTAAAACTGTTTTAGTGCAAGTGCTTTCCTATAAAATTCTGCTCTGATCTCTTTTCAGTCCTGAAAATTAGAAAAGAATATATAATCAAAGATATTCAAAAAAGGCCAAATATCAGTTTTGACTTTGGAACATTTGCAGCTTAAATCAGGCAAAAATAGCTCACAAAATATTTGCTGGTTATTTTAAGAAAAAGAGTATACATCTAAGGGAGTCCTAACTAGCATTATTTTTCGATCGGATGGTACCAATAACTGCTCACTCTAAGCAAGTCACACAGTCACCATCATCGCAAACTTGGGAGGTCTGTATATCCGCCAACAATCCCCAAATGTAGCGCGAACATTTCTAGTCAGGAAGTCGCGTGACAGGGTTTCCTACTCGCGCATGCGTTTGGGGAAAATGGTACACGAAAACGAGTCGAGTTTCACTTCTGATTATTGCATTCTTTATTCTGATCGATGTTGGTCTCGTTTCGATAAAGCAATAAGGCGCAAGATCCATTGAGCTGTTTGAGAGCAGCTGCATTTCGAACCATTCCCCTCGTTTGTGAGAAAACTTCTTTAAAGTCAGAGAGTTGTTTGTACTGAAAATGCAAAAACCAAAATGTCAGATGAAAACATTATGAGTCTTAAAACTGATGATTTTAATCGTGACTCAAATAGCTTCAAAATAGTCGAATTTTGCTTTGTGATTTCTCGCCTAGCGTTCTGAGGATGCGATTTTTGCTGTTGGTTTTTAAATCGCCATTAGAAATTTCTGAGGACAAAATAATTAAACACACGCTCTCGTGCTAGGAAATTTTGGGTATAAAGAAGACAGACAAACTAACAGACTACAAATTTTGCCGCATAGATTAGCAAATGATTACTTGAACACCTCTCCAAAAGAAGAACTAAGAAAAAATGCTGGTGGACAACCGAGCAATCTAACCAAAATGAGGTCTAAAAAACACTAAATAATCCATTTGTCTCTCTCTGTCTCTTTATTTCAAACATTGTTGTGGGTAGTTAACTTATCCAACTTATATAGCTTATCCAATCTTGGATACACACTTTGCTACTCGTTTGTGGAAGTAGGAAGTTTGATATTTGGTTAAGAGAGTCTCAATTTAAAACTAAGTACTCGAGTTTGTTTTTTACATCGTGTTGGAGCTATTGATTTGCACTTCAAATTTCAATTGGCTTTGGACATACCTATCTGACTATTTACACATTCTCTACTTTACCTGGAAGGAGCAGATGATGCTGCCTCCTCAGTGCCATGTCATTTGGCAAACGAATACCATTCTGACTTTTAAATAAATTCTGTGTGAAATATCTATTTTGAGAATGATTTTGTGGTACCAAGCTGTAATTATTGTTCGTAAATGGTAGAGTAATGGTAGGATTAATATTTTAAGATAATTCTAAAATGGTTATTTTGTCTGTAAAATCGTTAGCACATCTGATTGTAGCTGTTTTGTATTTGACAGCTAAGAAAATCTCCAAAGGATAGAATGAGCTGATACTCATTCTTCACTTCACGCTAAGATGACTTATGAGGGACTAAGGAGCATTATACTGGAAAGCTACAAACATTGATTTCATCACTGGGCTTTATCGTATTTGAAGTGTATACTTTATTTTTTGTGAATAAACGAAAACATTTGGTATTATATATATACTTATCGGATGATTTTTGCAGAGAAAATGAACAGCTATTTTACGAAAGTGACAAAGTCGAAGAATCTCCTAAGGGTATAAGAAGGTTACGAAGAGCAACCCGATGATGAACAGATGTGTATCCCTTAAAATCAATTGACTTATCAGAGCTTGAAAATGTGATGTTTACATGTGAAGAAACACGCTTGGAAGAAGCAAATACGCAATAAGCAACATGCTGAGAAAATGAAATGAATTCAAGCAAAAAATTAGCTGAGCAGCAAGACGAAATACACCAATCCAGAGTGGGTTATGACTTTTGTTCAATTAACAAATATAACATTTAGTCTTCCTGCAAGTAATTAACTTAAAACCAAAATAATGACGATAAGATTATGATAGAGAGCGACGTCAAATATTGGCAGACATCGTTACAGTATTTCGAGTAAATATCCTAAGTAATTCATTGTTAAATTCATCGTCATCAATGCATATTGTTAAATTGTAAACTCACAATTAAACTCACTATGTGACAGTAAACTCATAAAGACAGGAGCTTTATCATGATATGAGCCGTATGCTTTTTATGAGCTACATTTCGAGAGACACTTCTCCCATCATCAGACTGCTAGAAATGATCTGGTGCAGCTATTATATTCTTCGTCAGCGCGGACTTCCGTGGTGACAGGGATTGTGTCCTAAAAATTGGCGCCATAACTGTGTTGTGTTTCTTTTACTAAAGCCTGAAAACTGTAAGAAATTCTGTTGATGCGATTGCTGTGTTGTAGGGAGTAAATAGTTTCTTTCATTTTTCTTGCTGTTTTGTTGGTCTCCTTGTCTATAATTTTCTTGTTTTTCCAGTCAAAAGTATGGTTATGCGTCCAACAGTGGTCAGCTATTTCATACTGTTTGGTGTCACCATTCTGAACAGCTCTCTTGTGCTCTTTTTCTCTTTACTTCAATAACTGCCTCTACTCACCTCTACCACGGTTCTATGGACTAACAAAAGTAAACAAACCAGGTGTACCAATTCGCCCCATCATAGCTTACTCTGGAAGCCCACTCGATTCACTCTCAGATGCCCTGGGCCTATTGAAAGTACTCCTTACCTACATATGTTTCCTGTTCAACAATGGCATATACACTCAAACAAACGGTGTACCAATAGGCGCTCCTACATCCTCTGTGATTTCTGAAATAGTTTTGACTGTGTGATAAGGGTAAGTGTAGTTGCATGTTAGGTGTAATTTGATTTCATTCTCCAACTTCTGCAACATTCTAAAACGTCTGCTTTAAATTCCTTTCTGATGGAACTATTGAATTTTTAGCTTTCTTAGATAGGAAAAACTGAATTTTCTTAGCCTTTTTAAGACCTGAGTGCTAGTTTCTTCTAAATCACTTTCTTTTTAAAAAAAACTTGTGTAAATATAGCCAAATTCGGTTCCGTGTGGTTTCATTGTCTTGTGGCGTGCTACTTTATAAACATTTCGTGCTCGGACAAAACTTTCACAACTGTCTAAGCTTTTTCAATCATCTTTTCTAAACACGAAAATTTTTTGTTCCATATGTTTCCTTCTGAAGAAGCTATGAACAATGGTCAACCCTTCTTAGAACTTGACAATAGTTGCGTGTTGAGTGTCTTGTGAATCATGTTTCCTGTTTCTGTTCTTTCTTGCGGCTTATAAAATTGTAAGCAAAGGAAACAGGCATGGACAAAGGTTAAGACGTGTTATGAATTTGTAGAATGGATTGGAGAATAATGTCGAGATGTAGAAGCTTAAAAACCACAAACAATTGCATGAGAAGGAAGATGATGATCACCGGAACAACAGGGCATATAAAAGAAGAGGACGACAACAAATGACGAACGAAGAGGACGAAGAAGGGAAAAAGAATGCCTTCTTGTTCTAAGCCAAACAGTGCTGCGACAAAATGGTAAAGGGGGACGGAGAAAATGATATTATCGATGATTCACTGGGTTGATACACCATCGCACTTTTAGGAGGAGAGTAGACGGCCTTGCGCAATTTTTGACCAAATCAACTACATTTGTTTACATTACTGATACTGTTAAGCGTGGTTTCAGATGGTCACGTACCCCTGAATGTAGTACAACCAGGGTTCCTTCAATCAAATTGATTACCGCTGCAAATAAACAAAAACAGCAATTTAAATCAACCGTAATCATAAATGATTTTATTCATATTATCAAATGTACGTTTTTGACAAAGACATCAATCAAGTCATTGATTTTCAGCTTACAATTTGATTTTCAATATTCATCAGAGAGAGGAAACCTCGTTTGTCCCACGCAGCTTCTAAGTTCTTTTTTTACTCATTTCAAAATCGTGAAAGTATTCTTCCATTAATTTCATAACTACTCTATGAATGCAATCGAAGTTGAATTTCGAAAACCAAACTTGTCTTGAATCTCCTCGTATGCTTTTATACGATGTCGGGAAGCTGATCATTTGTCAATGGTTACTAAAAATACTTCACCTTTGACATGTTCTCAAGCTAAAAGTACTGATTCAGCTGATGAGCAATCTTCTTCAAACTGACGTTTTCTCGTTTTTGTTCATTTAGAAGATGTTTTGTACATTTTGGCTGTAGATTTTCAGCGTTTCTCTTTCTTCATAAATTCAGACCGTAGGATCTCAAGGAGAGATTTCAAAATTTGAACTGCCGAATTCAAAAGCAGTTAAGTTTCTTAAAAGAACAAACTCATTTTTTGCAGTCCTTTTAAAATTGTGTTCCATTATTCAATTGAGATGGTAACTTTCACTTCTTTTGAGTTTCTCCGTAAATCCTCCTCTTTCATATCTGAGGTCTTGTGGCTAATTTTCTTGAGTTGTCAGTTCATCTGGCACTGAAATATTTTCATGACACCCTGTGTTGACAGACTTAACAGCATCATGGAACCAGGCTTTGGTTAATGTGTAGGCCTTTCAATTGTTTTGATGTAGCTGCTAAAATAGGTTGAAATTGCAAGAGTGTAAAGATGATAATAACCCGTCCATGGAAGGACAACTTTGTAACTAATTTAATGAGAATACACCATGCATGGCACATGATCAGTAACACTGCACTTCTTATAAAGGAGAAGCTGGACACCGTTATACTTCCCTCTCATATCTTCCCTCTTCAACGTAAATCTTTAAGCCATTTTATTCCAAGAAATTAGAGTAGTCGTGATAATTTTCGATCAAGTGGGGAAAACGTTGGTATGCCCTTTGTGAATTGTACTGGACAAGATTGTAGAACATCCCAGATAACCATTATCAGCTGGTCCGCATTCCGGTTTGGAATCTGCGGATGTCAAGAAGTGCTTTGCCTATTTCATTTCATCAAAAATCACCGACAATAGCATTCGACCCAAATTTTTGGGTTCCCCCAAATATTGGGGGGCCCTGGCTTCAGCCTAGTCAGTCCCTCGCTTAACAACCCACTGCTGTTACTCACTGATACTAAAACTCAAAATACAAATAAATCATAGTAAAAAGAAGACGAGCTGGTAGGGCAACAATCCTGAGAACAATGCACAACTTAAGGAAGGCACACACGAACAACTTTAATAACAACTCGAAGGCAACTTTCAGACAACTTTGTATAAGTTGTCCGTGTGTTTGTATTCTTAAGTTGCCCAATTGTTGTTGCCAGATTGTCTTAAAGTTGTCCACACAACTGTATCTCTCAGACAAAACTAACAATCAGAAGAACAAATTTTTAATTCATTTTGTTTCAAGCGTGAGTAAAATCAGTGTTTTATGTCAGAAATGCCTTTCAGTAGGGCTGGTTATGCTGGCTAAATCTTTTTGCACTTTTTAACAGTCCCAAACGCTTCACAATTTTGAGACAAAAGGGAATATTGAGTGAAGTCTTTACATTTTTGTGCATAATATTGTTTTTAACTTAAAAGAGAAAGTGACGATTTCTGCAGGATGTCAGTGAAGGATCACAAGATATTAAGTTGCATATTTTTAGCCCACAAGTTAGACTAACACGACCATTTCTCCCCACATCAACGTACATGAACTCGTACTGTGGGCCCACAACAGCAAGTAAGACAATGCTAAAGTGTCCCTTGTAGTTGAAATATGCTGACCCGGAATTTGGAGGTGGATTGATTTGAATATGCTTACCATCAATTGCACCAACACAATGTGACAAATTCCATTCACTACTGAAACCATCAGCCACTGCTCTCCATTCTTGCCAAGTGGCTGGAAGCTTTATTTCACCTATAAGGGTTTTGTTTATTGCCCGAGATGTTTCGCTGACAATTTTCCCAATTATTTGGGGAGACATCCTAAACTGGTACCCAAGAGACTTGAATGATTCACCTACAACAGACAGAAGAAAAATTTTTTGAAGCCACATATAGAGTCAACTATATTACAGGACAGTCATTTCCTCATCAAGACAAAGAAGGGCCTTCTAGTTCAGTTGTCCTCATTAAGATTATGTAATAACTCACCAGAATATCAAGTTAAGCGGAATCAACTATATAAAAATATACGAGAACTAAAGAGACTGTAGCTTCTGTTTGATTACAGTGGTACTAGCTACCAGATAAGCTGTTGAAAGCTGGCAAAGTAGTGTCAAAGAAATGACATTTAAGAAGTATTACTTTAAGTAGTATACATGCAATGACACTATCAAAGGTATAATTTGTAACTGAGTACAATAAGTAACCACATTTATCAGACAGCATCCATGTTGTCTTTGTATCTATTTCAGTTCAAGCAAGGTAGAAATGTATGATTTGTAAACATAGATGTAACCTTGTAACTGATTGTATCACTTATCTTTTTACTTTAACTATGTAGACTACTTCAGTCTTATTATATTGTACATATATTTGCAAAAAACCTACCAGTGGCCGAGTACCGAAGTGTGATTGACAATCTTTCCTCAGCTTGAATACTCTTCCTCATAGTCGTATTCCTCTTTGTAATGTGGCCTTTAATCTTACTTAAGATATATGAAAAAGTTTGATAATCCATACGGAGCCATGCTCTATAGCCTGCACTGTCTTCTTTCAACAGTTCCCTTTGCAGAGTATAAAAGCAGCCTCTTTCCTGGCGTCTTAAGAGCCACTTTCTTGCCTGCATAAAGATAAGTGCAATAAGGACGTTTTTAATACTGTAAAAGTCCTACAACAATTGAAGAGTACATTTGCAGTGAAAAGATGCTAGCTGGTGATTATTCACAAAGTCTCGTATTCTATGATATGATAATCTTTCAAGGTACATATTACGATAAGTAATTGCAGTACATAGAACAACTAACCAGCAGTTATACAAACTGCAATTAGCAGTTAAACTGTCTGTAAAATAAAGAGAAATTATTAATATTTCTTACCCAAATCCTTTTCTTTTTCTCTGCTTGTACATGCGATTCGTCATCCAGCAATACATAAGCCAGCAGTGCTATGTCCCTTGTTCTTCCACAGCTAGAAAACGCCATCTCTTCAAGATTTGAAAATTGCCGCCAAGTTGCTGGTAAATTTCGGTCCGGGAGCGAAATTTTCCAGCAACTTTATGGGTTAAAACGAGGCTAGTCTCACTTCCGCTTTGGCCTCAGCAACTTGAAAGCAACTGAACAGCAACTCTGCCAACAACTTTTTGTATGTTGCTATAGCATACACACGGACAACTTTACAACAATCTGTAAGTTGTTCCCAAGTTGGGCAACCAAGTTGGTCGAGGATTGCTGTAAAAGTTGCTCGTGTGTGCCTTCCTAAGGCAATCAGCATGCACGGGTGCCGTCTTAGAAAAGTAGGGCCACGCCCTTGACCACGCCCTTGACCACGCCCTTGACCACGCTCAATATTTTTGCATTTGTTATAATAATATCCCTATTTTTGCAAACTATTCTGATTTGAATACATACAAGGTTAGGCAAATGTTAAACAGCAATAATATGCGATAATTTCTTTCGGTCTGTTTTCACCTTTGAAAAGTTTCGGTTTACCGTGTGTACTCTATCCTGGGCTATAACTATGTACCTCCCCACCCCCATGGCACATGGGAATAAAGATTTTGGCAAAAACAATTCTACATTGATTTTAAATCTTCCAGTTCAAATTGGGAATTTAAGAACTCACCTGTAATGCCATATCGTAAGTCAGTAAAGATAATTCCCTATTCTAACTTATGTTAAGAAGAGAACGTATTGCCACGTACTGCCTTAATAATCTCAAAGCAGGACGTAATCAAGGGTGAACCTTGGATCGCTTCACGCCAGAAATGTTTGTTGGATGTACAGAAGCAAGCACTTGCCACCTTGGAGAGGAAACCGTACAAAGATATAGTTGAATAACTTGAATGACAACATAATTAAGCAGAATCCCTAAACCACTCGCAGTTCCTTTGCATGATCAAACAGTTAAGGGATGACTTTAAAGTCCATGATTGTTTGCTACGTAAACGTTATATTATTATGGAATGTCGAAAGCACAACTTTTACCTTGCAGAAACTGCTGGTGGTGATGGGTAATTACTTATACCCAATGAGTCAGCACCTTAAGCTCTTCTTTCACAGCCTGTACTTGCCCCAGAATGCAAGACATCTGCCTCATCAGACAATTCTGATTCTACTGATTCTTTCATAAAGTGATGATAGCGAAATACTTTATTATTGTACAATTAGTGGTATTTCACTACCTCCAAACTAAGAGGATTACGGCTCAAAAAATAGTTATATGTTTTGTGAACCTCAAACTTTTTCCATAACAGAATCCCATATGACCTTACCACTACCATTCCCCAATACAAAATATCTTGTTCATTTCTCATTAAAATACATTGCTACTCCCTTTAGCAGAACTTTTGATTTTCCCAACTGGACAGCTAATCTGGTGTGTCTGCTGCCATAATCTGTACAATAGCTGTTCAAACCTGATAAACCTTTTGAGGTTTGTCGGTCTATTTTGTGCTATGTTTCTTTCTACGTGCCAGTTGGTATAAAACACTTTCAGTACCACCCGCAGGAAGCACTATTTTCTCTTTTTGATCTCCTGATCGTGCGCATTTTTATTTATTCCCTTCAAAAATACTGCCCTTACATGGAAGAATTATTTTTACAAAACATTAAACACTGAACATTCGCTTCAGCAAACCATTCAAAATCCCAGGTGCTAGAATTGTTGTCTATTAAACGATCAAGAATTCCCTTTCATCCTTATAAGAGTAAGAGTTTTAATCTGATTATCATCAAGACTATCTTTTGGTGCCCTTTGCGTAAACTAACTGCCAGTTCTTAAACATGGTAACATAATATATTTCTTAGCCCGGGCTCCTTAACATGCTCAAGATCAAGTATAACAAATGCGGAATTCTTTCGTAATTATACTACATAATATTTGCTCGTTCTATCGTTAGATAACAATTGTTTAGTAGAAATATATTGGTTCACCATATTGATACTAAATGATGCCCCAATTGAGAATCCTTACCAGATACATTAGTACACTTTTACAAGAGAAAAGTCAAATGTTTGGTATGGTGCTTCAATCTACTTTCATGGGTGACTGAGTGACCGAGAACACGACAGAGACACACTGTTAGTCAGATACATGGATCGATGGATACCCATATAGAATGGATACCCTGGAGAATCACCGTATGCTTACAAATACTGATATTCACATGAAAAAACAACTTAAAATTTCCAAAATTATGTGCTTACATATTACCATTCAATCGGTTGCCTCCATACCTAATTTTATAACTATGTTTTTTAACCATGAGTTTGAAAAGCATCCAGAGAGTCGATCATTTATAGAGCCTTAGCCAGCAGCGATTTCATAAGGTGTACACAGTTTTTCACTTCATCAATGGATATTTAACACTTTGCTAATAAAATCCACATGTATAACAATGCAAGGAAATACCTAGCTAGGTACTAAATCAACAAGTTTATTGATAGTAATGTTTAGCCAGTCTTGAGTTATATCATCTAGATGATTATCGAAGTCAACTAAACTTTGATATGCCTTTCCTGTTATAAGATGGGATACTACCATGAGCCCAGACTCTCCAGAATCAAGTGACCTGGATGAAAGACAGATATCGACAGTCAAAAGAAATTAACAAGGCTTTACATATATTATGGTTTCCTAAACTACAGAATTGCCAAAAAATACTTGTTATCCCTTAATTATCGAGATGACACTAAAGGCTGTCCACGCAAAAATTGTTGAATAGGCTTCAGTCAACCAAGGGAAAGGTATTAACTGCAAGTTACCCAAAACACTTAACTGCTTTAAATTGGGCTTAACAAAAATTTCAAACTATATTGCAATTTATGTCCAGTTTCAAAGGTAAAAAATCCATTAAATTAACGGGGTAGTGAGTGAACGGGGGTTTCTTGTCTTAATGCCCATTTTCGTTGTCTTGTTAATTACACGTGATGGATATATAAAGCAATAAACGGACAGTTGTAGTCTCTCATTGCAATTTTTGATAAACCACTCCGATTTGAAAATAATTCTAACAGCGCATGTAAGACGTTCACAAAGTTACAATATAACATCCGCAATGAGCAGGCCATTGTTCCCCATATTTTCCCCTAGATGTAATGCGTTTCATTTTGGTAAAGTACTAAGGTGCGTACATTGATGTCGTTCTCAAGAAATTAAAAGTAAACAGATCTCCTCTTTTCTACGTAGTCATCTATTTAGCTTTCCACTCCCCTTAAATTAGTTGCCACGCGAAGAAATAAAAAAGTAACTAATCCCGGGAGGACCAAAAGAGTTTCATTTTTAGAATTTTCTCCCAGGACGAAGTTAACAAGCAGCAAGTATCCTCAAGATTGTGATTATCTACCAACATGAAATGGGCACATGCAAAATTTGACAATTTATATTTCGAAGGGCTCGAACATGAGGAAATTATAAAGGCAACTTTTACATCACGAAATAAATATGTGCAAAATTGAATTCTGGTTGTGAACTGTTGAAGAAAACTAACACGACTTTATATTTTCTACAATTAAGCAGCACGTCCTTAGCAGATACAGCGGTGTTCTTAAGCTTTTTAAACACGACGTTTTTAAAGTTTGTCAATGACATTTTGGATACAACACTTTATCTTGAGCGATTTTCGTCAGTTGATAACAAGAAGGAAAATTGTAGCAACTCTTTCGTAACTGTTTTGTTTGGTTTCAGGATTGGATTGATTTTTATGATAATACTTACTTCTCCAGGCGTCTCCTAAATGAAAAAAGTGTAACACTTCCAGCACACAACATTTTTATGCCATTTTGCTATACATGAATACCATTTAAGAAGTGGAATATGTTTGATAACATTGCTTGCAACTGTTCGAAAAGATATAATTGAGATCTAGTGATGGAAGAATGACAATACGTAAACAACACAGTTCAATTTTACTTTTTTAATTTTGCAACTTGCAAACAAATAGAGTGGTAACTTGAAAAACGCAGCCAGTGACAAAAAGGTCCTTCTGGATAACGAAGGTCAAAAACCTAAGCCACAACCGAAGTTGCCTCAACAAATTTTTCTTAAATAACCATAAAAACATTTTAGTAGGTCATACCATTCTGAATCCTTGGGTTTCCATTTTCCCTCACTGTGAATGTGTGCCTGAAAATCAAGAGTTTAAATTTGAAATCTTCTTCTGCTCACATTTTCTTCGTATTTGCGACTTTTATGATGTCAGTCAAAGATGCTGCAATGATTTTGTCTTAAATTATGGTTCTGTAACATAAGCCACAGCTAAGCATCTATGGCTCTACAATTACGACTCTAGAATATTAATGTAACATTTACCAAGGCTGTGGCAAGGTGATGCACAATACTTTAAAAAACAACAAAAATCATGCCGTGTTTGTACTCCAGCATACAAGTAAACTGTTAAAGGAAAAAAACTTGTATTTACACTCATTAGGAAAACGAAATGACAGCAACAGTCCAAATTTACATTGCCTGACGTTAAAACAATACATTTTACCCAATTACACAGGACAAGTGACCACAATACTACTACTACTACTACTACTACTACTACTACTACTACTACTACTACTACTACTACTACTATACAGTCATAACCGGGCACGAATTACGTCCCGACCTTCTTTTAAAAAAATCGAGTAAGTGCCTATACATCCTGGAACT
>JANTCA010000784.1:0-33267 GCA_024741275.1 Chironex yamaguchii
AATTGTATTACGCTCAGCTCATTTATGTATTGAGCACTGTTTTTGAGGAATTATCAAAACACGGACTTTACATACATATATAACGATCAATTATGGAATACATTCACCGATCTTTTTGTGATTATTGACTACACTGAACTCGACAATTCAGGAGAAGAAGTTCTACTTTGATAAATAATCACAAATCTGCGTATGCATCACGTAACCTTATTCAATGTTAAAGTTCCTTTTAACATGGACTGTTGTCTAGGGCTGCTTCTACTTCGTTTCCGTAGCCCTTTGGCCACACGTAAGAATCGATGTTACAGTGGAGGACTAGCCAACTAGTATTTCCATGTTTAGCTTTCTTGACCTTACCGGTAAGTACTGAGTTTTAGCAGGGCAGCATTGCAAACTATTTTAAAACCTTTTTTGACGACCGGGAATTCACAGATGAAAATCGTGCACTTTATGCGTGCTGTTGTGACTTTCCGATGCAATCAAAATATTTTGTCATATATGTTTAAGTTTGATGACATCTATCTCTGTCTGTGTTTCACAGATGATGGGGATCAAGGACAATCCATTTTCGTGGGATCCAGACGGTGGAGTCAGCGGCCAAGTAACCAGCTTATCACTAGGATCCGGAGGCAAAGGAATGGCAGTGAACAATCTAGATGAGCCAATTGAAATTTTTATACCTCGCGAGACAGAACCAGAAGAACCGAACCTTTTTGAGATGATGCCAAACAAAAGAAAATGGAACTATCATTATATTGATATTGATGCAAATGGGACAGCATTTACAGCTATAATTCATCTTCTTAATGCCTCGGATGTTGCTATGGTTTACGTACGAAGGGCTAATCGCCCTACTATGAAGGAATATGATTGGAAATTTAGAATTCCAAGGGAGCCCAATAATACTGTCGTTGATAAATGCAATCCGCCATCTCCTAACGAAAACTATACTATTCTTGTTTCAAATGAACATATATATGAAGGAAGATACTTCATCGGATTAACTTATTTCTCACCACCATCCGTGATTGTAGATGGGGACACGTATGGAAATCCAAACTTAACTGTCAACTATACAATGCAGATGTTCAAATCCCAATGCAAGTATTGGGATGACAAAAGCAGCAAATGGAAAACCGACGGCTGCATTGTAGGTGGCTTTTAATAAACTTTCGTGTACTGTATGAATCGGTGTTATGTCTAAATACTGTTATAAAAGCTGCTTATTACTTTATCGGTGAAAAGTTCGTCGGTGACAAAGTTACAAAATTTGTGCACTCGACGAAACTTATAACTGACAAATTGTTTTAAACGATGAAACATAACCACAACAAACTTTTCGTCGACACGATACTTTCTCTCTTATCCTTGATAGATCATATGCCCTTCATGCGACTCCATAAGCCTGTCGCGTCAGAAATTTTGGTTCCTGTACTAGCTTTTAGGCATCAGTTATACTCGCTTCCGTATCATTATGGAGAATAGTGGTACAGGTTGTTTTGTCAATCCTTTATGTTTAGAATCGTTACTCTTTATCCTAATAAACTGGTGTTAACATTTGTAAATTATTTTTACTTTCTTAATGAGTACTCCGATTTACCCATTAATCAGTTACTTGATTCATTAGCTTAATTTGTCACGTCTTTTTTTCATTTACATCAGTGAACATAACACTTGGGTGTGTCTTGTATTTTATACCTTCGTTGATATATCTACTACATACAAAGTCTGATGTTCTTCAGAATATGAAGATTTATATAATAATGCCTTGGGTTTTTCCATTCTGTTTTTGTCTGTCTGTGTTTTTCATAAAAATAATCCAAATGTCGCAAATTTTCAAAGCAACTTACACAGCAAGTATTCATACCATATCACATGGAGTTTACCTTGTATCTTTATTAGGTTGGGCCAAAGACAGATTTCACTCGGACGCATTGCCTCTGCAATCATTTAACTTCATTTGGAGGGGGACTTATGACTGCTCCAAATCCCATAGATTTTAGCAAAGTTTTTGCTGGATTTAAGGACATGTTCTCTAGCGGAAATGTCACTGTCTTTTTTACCATCGTTTCACTCTTTGTGGCTTATATTGTCTTGGCAATCCATTCCAGACGAAAGGATCTGCAAGACTACAAAATGGTAGGCTAGTGCTAAACGTTATTTGTCTGTTTTAAACTGAAGATGAATTTTACTGTAGGATGAGTTGTTACAATGAAAAGTGAAAACAAGCATATTTCATGTCTAAACCAAAAACATTTACTTGTGACTTTGCAGGTAGTGGTAGACGAAATAAGACCGTTTTTTGATATCCAGAGTGGTCGCTGGCTTTCAAAGGAAGGATCCTTCTTTGCAGTTGATACCGCTAGAGAAGTATGTCTTCCAAAGAAATCAGACGAAGCATGTCATGTTACCTACTGGCATATTAAGTGAGTTAGGTTATCAGACATACATGGATTAAAAAGGTGTTTTAGAACAATTACATTTCTAGCAATTGTCAATGTTATCCTTTAGCACTGTTTTTCGTCATTGGTACGGGAATCATGACTATAAAACACCATGCTAGCTGCTGCTGATAAATTTCCTGATATTTAATTTTAAACTATCTCTGTATCAAAGCGAGAGCTCCCTAGTCATCGATATGTGCATTTTATTACGTAACAAAACATTTCCTTTCATACAATGAACAGTATATTTTTTAAGTTTATATAAACATTATAATCTAATGTCTCAATTCTCTTGTTTACCCTTGCAGCTTGGAGCAACACCAGTACCAAATCCCCGTCATCCAAACGCTCGATACCAGTACGAAATAACATTTTACACCGGACGGGGATCAGATTGTGCAACAACGGCACAAGTTTCATGCACCGTGGGTGGTGATCGTGGCAATAGTGGAACATGTATTTTACGTGATCCAGACAGAACTCCGTTCCAAAGTGGAAGTATAAACTCTTTCATTATCTTTGTTCCCAAAACCCTGGGTAATATCAAATATATTCGTATTTGGCATGACAATTATGGTCACTTTCCAAACTGGTTTCTGGAACGTGTTGCTCTTCGAGATTGCCAAAACAACCAGAGTCATTTTTTTATTTGTGATAAATGGTTTGCATTGGATGAAGATGATGGACTTATTGATCGTAGACTAGACACTGCAACAGAGGATGATTTGGTTCAATTTAAAGTTCTTTTCAAGGAAAAGCTACAACGGGACTTAGGGGATAATCATTTATGGTTCTCAGTTTTCCTTCGTCCGCCACGTAGTCGTTTTACACGTCTCCAGAGATTGTCGAGCTGTCTGAGTGCACTTTGTTGCACAATGGTAGCCAGCGCCATGTTTTATGGCGCAGGTCCAAGTGATGCCTCCGCTGATCCCAATGCAATTTCAATTGGTCCAATCACACTGAGTTTGAAAATGATCATCATAGGTATACAGGCTAGTTTTGTTGTACTACCAGCTAACATTCTAATTGTTTATCTATTTAGAAACGCTCGTGACAAAAACGCGGTCGATCCGCTCTTGCAAGCTCAAGAGATGCAAAAGAGACTTGAGAAGGAGTCGGAAGAAAACGGAAAACATGTCACACAATCAGACGAGCTTAATAATGACAACTCAGAATTTTCTGAGTCCGATCCATTAATGACGGAGTATAAAAGTAATAACGAAAAGCTAGACAGAGTTTCAATTAATGACGACTCAAAACTCGAGAATGTCGAAGGAGATCCGAAGAATAGTGACAGAAAGAACTCAGATGTCAAAATCGATATTGCAAATGACGACTGTGTGACTTTACCAACCACAGCCAAAAAGTTACATGATGAAAGTACAGCAAACGAAAGTCCAAACAAAACTGCAGGCAGCGTTCCTAAGACGGAAGATATGTTGCCTGAATGCAGGGTTATTCTACAAAAGGATAAAGAGTTAAGTCGTAGTGACATTAATGAGTGTAGACCAGAACTATCACAAACCAACCATTATTCCGGCGGAGATGAATTACTAGAAGAGACAATACCCCTGACTTCCATTTCAAACGATGAGTTCGATGACAAAGAATGTGCAGAAAGCCGGAAATACGAGGACAGCGTTGACTGTGAAGATCTGCTTGATGACCAAGGCCTCGAGCTTGCAGAAATACTCATCCTTGGGCAAACATCTGCACTAGTTACAGAGGAAAAATTAAATGAAATCATCAAACAACAAGAAGAATGCTATAACAGTGATTATTCTGATGATGTAACAGCTGCTTTAAGGCAAAGAAAATATTCCGAAGCGTCTTCTGTTGAAAATGCACCACGGGGAGATAATAGTCACCTTTGTTCCAAGCTGTGCGTAAGTACTAGAAAGAAGAAGGAAACAACATCAACACCATCAGTTTCTGCAAATAGTGACAAAGCTTGCTTTGATGAAACTAGGAATAAAGTTGACGATAAAAATGATGAAATAGAATACGAAACCAAATGTTTTGGACTAATAAAGCGAAAGAAACCAACAGCGGAAGAAATAGCTGAGAAAAAGAGGAAGGACGAGGAAAAGAGATTGAAAGAACTAAATGGTTTTTTACCGCACTGGGTCACATATATTGCATGGGTAGTCTGCTTTTTGGCGTCCACGACCTCAGCCTTATTCACATTATTCTACAGCATGATGTGGGGTAAAGTCAAATCAAATGAATGGTTGATGACCATGATGTTCTCTTTTGTTCAAGACACATTCATATCACAGCCAATCAAGGTTGTCGCTATTGCATGGTTCTTTGCAACTGTGATTAAAAAGCCCGTTAATCAAGACGACATTGACGGTGATGCAGTTGGTGTATTACTTGGTAAGAATATCTCAGTTGGTCATGTAACTGTAGAAGTTTGTAAAGAAATGCTTAGGAAAACTCCACATTTCCACAGCTTCATACTTTATTCGTAACTGAGCTCGAATTTGTCTTTATGTTTTGAAACAAGCGTATTTCAGGATTTTATTTATTACTTTACATGGCAAAGAACTTTACATGAAGTTATAAACAGATAATGTTACAGTTGTTTTGCGCATATTTGGATTGATCTTGGCGAGGAATAAATTCAGCTGTGGATAGCGTTCGATGGCAATCTGCGTCACAGTGCACTACGAGTAACTTCTATGATGACATAGGGAACGATGCTTGCAAAGTCAGTGTCAAGAAACACTTGACACTGTCCTCTGATACGAAACGTACCCTTTTCAGCTTTTTCCCTAAATTTTATACGTAAGACAAAAACAGACTGGTTGCAAGACAATTAAAATTGATCATATTCAATAGCTATATAACAAGACAGAGGTAGCAACAGCGTCATTACCGTTTATATTGCATAACGATTCAAGGAATGCTAATAAATTTATTGGAGACTTTTACAACAGTTGAATTATTTCTAAGATTTATTTATAATTGCCGTTGCGTAATATAGTGTCTCGACTGCTAGGTATATATCCCTATATTGTACAAAAATGGACTATTCTACTATATATTGTACTAATTTATGTTTTATTTGCCAGATGAGAACGATGAATTACTTAATTCTGGGATTGAGGGCGAATCTGAGGAAACACTGAAGCAATTTGAACCACCGGATCCAGAGTTATTGGAGATAATAAGACGTCAAAAGTTAAAAGAAAAGGAAATGGGAATTCTAATCCGTGAAGTTGGTTATTTCATTTTATTTCTTCTTCTTCTCATGCTTGTCAGTGCAGGCAATAGAGACATGAGAGCCTATCCCATGTATACACAGATCCAAAAGCCAATAATTAAAGGTAACGGGAAAACAATTGGGACGAACAAGGTACAGTTGATTGTCGTATGTATGTATTATTGCGGCTAATCTTTCCTAAAATCATCACTAAATAGGACAACTGGACCTTGAACTGCTGTTCAAATATCGACAATGGACGGTAGAAATGATGTACAGAGTTCAAATGCTTTGAACACATTATTACGAATAAAACCAAAAATTCATTAAAGAATTTATGGATATAGTTAGCTACTAAATGTTTGTAGTAGATCAAATTCTTTTTGCTAAGCTCTTACCGTGTGGATATTTTACTTCCAAATGACGAAAGCTAATTTTGCTTGGTAAGACGGTATTTGCTAAAATAAGTGACTCTCTGAACGCTCGCCATAGTGAAGTACGAGGGGAAAGTTAGATGCTCGACATTTCTGCGGCTTTTTTGATAAAATACTTCCTGCTTATAACTAAACCATTCCAAAAACGTTTGACAAACTTTCCCTTTACCTTTTTAATGCTCTATGGAGAGTGGTAATAAGAACTATTTGTCTGAAATGTGAACAAAAGTTCTGAAGTCCGACAAACATTTTCTCAAGATGATTCGTTGTCAAAAATATTTTGGTAAAAACCAGTGCAAAGCCAAGAAAAATTATTTAAAATTTTGTCATTTCTTGATTCATTACCAATTTAGTAAGAGGTAGTCTGTTCTCACCTGCATTTTCAGCATTAACACAGAAAAAATTTGTAGGATTGAAAATATAGCCCTTTACGAGCCAATGGGTGCGGAATTAATGATAACCAATGACAGGAAAAGTTATGGTACTTTATTCAAAATTCTTAAGTTTCGCAACTTTTCCTCTGCATTCATTCTCTTTTTTTAATTTCAAAATTTAATACTTGCATGAAAAGGGTAAAGATCCACGGAGGTACAAGTTACAATTGCTTTTGCTCAGTGTCAGAAAGAAGAAAAACATTATTTTATGCAGGGACTTTTTATTTCTTTTTTCTGTGATTTCTTAACAGTGTTTGTATTTTCCTTTGCTTCCTTTTTATGTCAAGTTTCAAGGCACACAAAAGTCTGCCATTCCTTGTGCGTCACTCCTATAAATTCACGCTCCCTCTCGTCAAATAGGGCATCTTCATTTATTTCAGTGCAACATGGTTGCATTAAATTTTAATCCATATTTACGTATAGTCCTTAATCCTATTTACTGTAACCTAAACAGTTTCGTTGTTTACTAGAATTCAAGCTTAAGTTATTGCTCCCTCGAACTTAAAATGCAAAGGCAATGGATGTTTTGTAATGTTCCTATTTTTCGGCTTAGATCGTCACGAAAACTGACTTTTGGCATTGGATCAACAATACGTTCTTGGCAACCATCTACGAGAGACCCTGGTATAATGGGGAACCTGTTATCAATAGAACAGGTTTTGATTTACTTCGCGAAAACAGAAAATTAGGCATCGCAAGATTTAGGCAAATCAGGGTAAATAAAGGTAAGCAAATATTTGTTACCGACAGCAAGGTAAACGTCTTTACCTGCCAACGAGAAAAAAAGTTGTAGTATAACATTATATATTCATTCCTATGGTAAGAGCTAGCTTAGTGACATGCCATGCCTGTCTGGAAAATATTTGGAACATAAATTGCCTCTGAAATTTTACCCATTGTTTGTACCTAATTCTAATGCAATTTTACCTACAAACTGTAACTATTCCTGTTTTCCCCACGGATACAATTTGCATTGTCTTCTCGAGCTTCACAAGTTCTCCTAACCGATCACATTGTCCAATTATTAACCTTAGTATAATGCCCGAGTATAAATAGATAGTATTTGGATTATTGTGCAAATATAGATTATTCTTCGTTCGCCTTAGATTTGAGCTGCAGTTCGGTTACTTCTTGTCATTTATTTCAAAGTCGGTAATATTCATCTAGATTTGCTTCTCCCTCTGAAAATCCCACGACGTTTTTAGAGAAGACACAAAATGCTTATCATTTTCAAATAAGTTCGTTCTATACGAATTCTACGTTGCGGCAAATCTATGTTAA
This sequence comes from Chironex yamaguchii, assembly GCA_024741275.1. Lineage (NCBI taxonomy): Eukaryota > Metazoa > Cnidaria > Cubozoa > Chirodropida > Chirodropidae > Chironex > Chironex yamaguchii. Next base: position 7,802 of record JANTCA010000784.1, read on the forward strand.
AACATTATATCTTGTTGAACCCTATAATGCAGATGGATTGCCCTGTATTTTAAAAGGGCCCCAAAATTATACATTTCAACGCATTACACTGATGAAGTAGTATTATCCTCAGGTCAGGCTCCACCTGCTACTGGTAACCATGTAAAACCAGAACAACCTGTGTCATGGTCGGCGACCTGAAAGAAATTATACACTTTATCTGAAACGAAGGATCACTGCAAAATATGTAGACATTTTGCAAATGCACTGCCAAGCAAGTCCGCAAAATCGAGAAACCGTTTAGAACACAGAATAACAGAACTTTTCCAATTCCAATCTTTTCCTGTAAGACATTAATCCTTTCCTCGCATTGCCTTTCTTTCAAGGTGGATGTACAGTTGGGAAAATCTTCCGAGGCTACATCAAAGAGTGCAATGAAGAGTATTCGATATTAAATGAAGATGACAGATATTATGGTCCACAGTGGACAAATCCAAAGGAACGTACACCATATTATAAGGCTTTGGCAAAGAAACGAAAGAAGAGATCTCCGTGGGATTATGCCAGTGGAGGTGAAGCAAGAAATCGGGTGCCATTCTGGGCAAAATTTCACACTTTTCCAGGGGGAGGTTACATTGCAGAATTAGGAGACCAGTTGGATTATTCGGAAGCATTGATAGAATACTTAAAGGATAACCTGTGGCTTGACAAATATACAAGGGCTGTGTTCGTTGAATTCACGTTATATAACCCAAACATCAACTTGATTGGAGTGGTAACTATCTGCGTGGAATTCCCAAGATATGGTGGAGCATTTTCCAGGGAAGAAATCTACGTGAGTCGGCTTTACAGGACGCTGAGTGGGGCTCACACTATTTTTCTGGCTTTTGATATCATTTTCTTTTTAATCATTGTATACTCCATCTATAGAGAGGGTAAAAAATTAAAAGCTGTGAAGAAAGCTTACTTCAAAGACATGGGTAACATTTTAAATTTCCTATTCATAGCATTTGGCTTTGGAGTAATCATTACTTACGCCATTCGTTCTTTCTCTTTGAGTTCAAAGATTTCCAAATTTATTAAAAATAAAACATTGTACATCAGTTTCTATCAGAATGCTATGTACCATGAAACCGTCTGTTACCTCATGGCAGTTATTGACTTTTTGGCGATTCTTAAGTTTCTCACTTTCATGAAGTTCAATCGTAATTTCATATTGCTCACAGAAACTATTTCCAGGTCAGCCCCAAAAGTTCTTCAGTTTTTCATTTTCTTTGGTGTCCATGCGTGTGCCTATAGCAGTGCTGGGTACTTACTATTTGGTCCCAAAGAAGAGAATTTTAAAGACTTCATCACCACACTTTACACTTTGCTCCGGTTACTTCTCGGCAATTTTCGTTTCGATGACTTTAGATCCACTCCCTATCTTGGAGAAGCATTCTTTGTGGTATACGTTATTGTTATGACAATTTTGATTATGAACGTGTTCATGACGATTATTGTTGAGACCCTTGAACTTGTCCAAGAGGATGATGAATTGAGACAGTTTGAGTACAAGTTGGTTGACTACTTGATTTACAGGCTTAAAGTATCGATGGGTATAGCCAAGCCACCAGAAAGAGGAGCAGAAACGTCTAAGATAGAAGAACATAGGAAGAAAAGAGAGAGAATGAGGAGTCGAAGGCAAAGAAGATTCATGAGAAGAAGGCCCCCTCCAAAGGTCAAAGAAGTTAAAGTCCGCCGTGACCCATTTTTGATTAATATAAAGAAGATGACAAAACGAGTTGAAAAGAAACAAGTGCCTAAACTATCACAGCTATTGGCTTCAGATTACATAGACGATATTATGGAAGACTGGGATTATGTTACGTATCTTTCCGTCATCAACATCTTCTATAAGCCACCTAAGTCAGAGGAAATCCTAAAAAGCAAAATACCAAGGTACGTCCAACCAGTGGAGCCTCCGAAAGCCTATGTCCAACAAATAACAGAAAAATTTGAAAAAATGACCAAACCTGAGCCAGTACTTCACAAGGCGCCCTTCAGATACTACGGGTCGGCCTACAAGGCACCCAAACCAGAAACAAATCAGCCAATTCGGAAAAGACGACGCGTCAGACGAAGTCAAAGCTCAGCACAATCAAGAAGAAGAAACAGTAATGTACTGAAAGATGCCTCTTCTTTGCCTCAGCTCTGCACAGGGTATTCTTCGGACACAACAGAAAATAGAAGGAGAAGCCAGCAAGAAACACATTGTTGACTATTTAAAGTGCTTTTAGCAAGGCGGGACTGACGTTGCCTTCCTGTTCCATGCTACAGAAGTAATTTCTACAGATGTCTGCTGAAGAAATTATAGATGATTGGTATAGTTATCTATTTTCAAGCATAGTAATCAAACAACATTAACTAAGACCAAATATATATTTAAAGGGAACTCTCATAGTATTTCTCAAAGTCATTTGCGACGAGTATTGACCACGGGAAAACGTGTGGTTAGTACAAAAAAGCTATAGAGCAAGACAAGATAAAAAATAGAACAGCATCGTAACAGTGCACAATGGGCTTTGTTTGTTTGTCAGTTTGTTTGTCTTCTTTCGTTGTAGAGTAGGCATCAGGTCTAGAAGATCTAAAATCTATCAGGTGATAAATTGCAAAGCAAAGGACTGATTCAGTTAATCTCTACAATCACAACTATCTTTACGATTATAGGCCGTCGAACAATCACTTACTTGAAAACAAAGCATTTGCTTTCCCTTAGGACAGTATATGTAAACCACGAAGTACGATCAAGTATATAAAGTGCCCCTTAAATAAATAAACATTAATTGATAAAATTAACATGTGCTTTACAGCAAATATTGAATATGAGTTTATTCTTAAAAGTAGGGCCTTGCTGTAAACGTAAGTAAGTGAAACATTGTGTATGTAAGTAATGATAAACAAATAAGCCTTTCACTCAAGATTTCGCCTGCTTCTTTCGGAAAAGTACAGCTTCCTATTTTTTCCTTAATTTGCTCCATTTTTCTACGTCTTTTTATAATTTTATCAACTTGGAAGCCAAGGCAACTCAAAGTCACTAGCAGTTGCTTCTCTGTGTCATCTGGAAACAATCAGCTTCTGCGTAACGATATCGGAGCAACATGTTCATGGTACTTAAAAGTTCAAGGACTTGAAAAGCATTCTGGACTTTAAAAGCATACTGGACTTTAAAAGCATACTGGACTTTAAAATGATGTTGACGTTGTACATTTCAATGGTTATGCTATACGCTAGTTCCACACAATTCAATTTTACATGTAAATGAACCAGACTACATGTTTAACAACTTACGACACCCAAAGTGAACATAGCGCAGGTATACAGTAATCAAGGATTCGTGAGTGCTACCACTACCATATTTGTTGTATCAATTGGTATGGGACTACAGACGAGTGTATTGATACTCAAACTACTATTATAGAAATCAAACCTGAACCCGTATTACTTGTTTGCGGAGGCGTTCATGGGGTTGTCTTTTTTTCTGGTTTTTTGGGTAGATTTCTAGTATTATTTTCCAAACGTCTAACTCGATTGTCTAACTCTGTCTCTGCCTAAATTTGTTTTCTAAACATTACCTATGCAAAGTAGCTTTCAAGATAAGTCGTTCACTGTCTGGCACTCTCATTAGGGAGACAAGAGTACCACTGGGATTTGTTGTCATTTACTTTGACTAGTAAACATACTGCCGTATATCTTGTGTTACGTTCTCAAAAATAACTACCATATCATATAATTGCATATATACAAAACTTCAAACTATGACAACCGACCAAGGCATTTGTGCCTATTTACGTGACCAACAAGAATAGAAAAACTCGTCTATCAATTTCATGCTATCGTACCTCGCAGAAATAAGGCATATTTAAGACAAATTATTCAATTTTTGACTTGTCTTACAAAATAAACTCTTTAACTACTATTGAGGTCAATTACTGAAGCAACGAAGACGACAATTAATGACTGCTTTACTACTTACACATTTTACATTTTTACAAAACTGTAGTGTTTTGGTACCAAGTTGTACATTTTCTGTTTAGAGGCAGTCTCTTAAGTTTACTTTACCATGTTTCACAACGCAAGACAACATTTAAAATATCAACAAAGTAGTTGCTGGTGACATACACCTACGTTATATATTAATTCTCTATCGAAGACAGATATTCGTGAAGGTGAGTTCTAATAATTCCTCCATACATCATGTTTAATTTCTCCTGCGTGTCTGTCAGCTGTCAGATATCCATAGTGATCTTAGGTACTTCCATTGACGTAGTGCATTACTTCCTCGTCCGAATCAGCAGATGCTTTCAAATTCAGCATCGCGATGCTTTCGCAATCTCGATCCTCAGTCATTGCTACCTTTGTATATCTTTCAATATTCCTGACAGAATCTGTGGAAACATATCACTTAAGAAACGATTCGTTGACGATATTTACTACGGGGCATACACTTATGAAGTCGTACAAATGGGAAGAGGAGGTCATTTTAGAGTCAATGAAAGCATCGACGTCGCCAATATGTTCTTCCTTTCGGTCCTTTCTACCGCTGTCCCACTGTATTATGAAACCTCTTCACTGGTTCACAACACATGCGCCACGCTAACCCTTTACAATGACGTGATGGTCCATACTAAAATCTATCAATTCCTTATGCGGCAGATTTACGCCAGAGGTTGTGAGCATCTACGCATGCTATATGTTTTTAACATAAGTCGTTATGTTTTTAACAGAAGCCAAAATTTCGGCCAACCAACTAGAAAATTCCAGATTTTACGATGGTGACAAAACTGTAGGTACTCCTCCTGCCACACATCTGTGGCGAAACGGCCTAAGATTCTAGTATGACTAATAGTCCCTTCGACGATGAAATTAAAAGAACCTGAATATCGACAGTTCATTTGAAAATGAGCATGGAATCGCTGAAGCGTAAGACAAGGGCACGGAAAAGTCCAGATAATAGTTGCTTGCACACCAACCTTCCGCCAAGACACCTTCTATGAAAGAAACCTAAGAACATCATATAACCTAGGCCATTGATGCACATTGAGTTTGAAAATTTGATAGTCAGTTTTACACAGACATACGATATTTGGTTTACAGCCTTACTTACAAAACTAAACAATTCTTGCTTTTGCAAGGTACAATCAAGTTGCTTACCATGTTGTGCCTTTAGGTACACATGAAGACCAATTCCACCCATGCATATCACTAATCCGACGAAATTCAAAAAATTTAGCTTGTCACCCCCAAATTCAGTTGCTATTGACAACGTGCAGATTTCCTATAACACGAAAAACGTAACAAAAACAATGTCTGTTTAATTTCTCAGTATTGAATGGAAAATCGCATCTGTGATGAAACTAAAGAATTCCATCGCTTATCTTATGCTACATTTATTTAACTTCCCTCGCGCGAAAAAAATCAATAATAAATAGAATCATACGCATCCTTGTGAGATTCATTTGCAATCATGCTAACATTAAACAAAAAAAATTGCAAGTTTGCAATTCTCCTAACTTTACAATACCAGGAATCGCCAGGTTACAATAATATTAACTTTAAAAATACCAGCAACTGCCTGTTTGCAATCCTCCTAGCCTTAACAATACCAGCCATTGCCAGTTTGCAATAGGACTAACTTAGAATATATCAGCAATTGAAAGTTTGCAATAGTATTAACCTTAAAAATACCAGCAATTGCCGGCTTGCAATAGCACTAACTTTGAAAAACCAGCACAAACCAGTTTGCAAAAGTACTAACCCTAGAAATACCAGCAACTGAAAGCTTGCAACTGCACTAAGTTTGAAAATACCAGTTTGCAATAGTACAAAACTTAAAAAATACCAGCAATTGCCAGTTTGCAATAGTACTAAACTTAAAAAATACCAGCAATTGAATGTTTGCAACTGCACCAAGTTTGAAAATACTAGTAATTGCCAGCTTGCAACTGCACTAAGTTTGAAAATACAGTAATTGACAGCTTGCAACAGTACTAAACGTAAAAAATTCCAGCAATTGAATGTTTGCAACTGCACTTGCTTTGAAAATACCAGTAACTGGCATTAAAATTACAAATACTAGCAACTGAACGTTTCCAGTAGCACAAACTTTCAAAATACCAGCAATTGCAAGTTTTCAATATTAACCTTAAAAATACTAGCAATTTCCAATTTGCAAAGGCACTAACCTTACAATACCAGCAATTGCCAGTTTGCAATTCCTCCTAACCTTACAATAGGACTAACTTGGAAAATACCTGCAACCTCCAATTTGGAAGATTAACCTTAAAATGCTAACAATTTCCAGTTTTCAATGGCACTAACCTTTACAATACCAGCAATTGTCAGTTTGCAATAGCACTAACCTTACAATACCAGCAATTTCCAGTTTGCGATAGTATTAACCTTAAAAATACTAGCAATTTCCAGTTTGCAATGGCACTAACCTTAAAAATACCAGCAATTGCCAATGCTAGTCCAGAAGTGTTACACACCAGCAAATATTCAGAGACACTCAACAAAAATGCCAGAATGGCGCCTATCAACATCATGATTATAGATTTGCTTGCGACATGCCAAGATGGTGCCAGCCATAACTGACGTGATGCTGACATGCGTGGACCTATCAGTGAGTGCAGAACAAACACTGTAATATTAAACTGAAACTCAACTGAAACCCAATAACAAGTTGAGTGTGGCCTTCACTTGGTCGAAAAGAGATGCTAACTCCCTCTACTCAGTAGTTTACTACATTGCTTGTTCTAACATCAGATCAAAAGCATGACTAACTTTATAACATACAAAATGACACAGTCTAAATAGAATAAATAACAGGCACACTGCTTGACAAGGAATACTAGTGATTACTTTTCAAAATTTCACTCATCTTGTCAGTATATTTAAGATAAAAAAACCTAGAAACACAGTATCATCCATGCCTTGCTTACACTACTTGAACAGAGCTGACTTTAGCTTTTCTTAAATATTCACCACAAGGAAAAAAATAAAACTAACAAGAGTTACTTAATGATATAATTGCAGGTTCATGGCAGATTTCTGCTTGTTAATTTCGGTCCTATATTATCCTGTGAAAGGAGTTATTACTCTGCTTGATACACTTTGTCAAATACAACTACCATGTTTTTGCAAAGCAATCAAACTCCAATGATGCCTAGAACACAATGGAAACTATACAATACTTTCCATACAGGTTCTTACAACAGGCATAAACATGTGTCAGAATGTGGTTTGAAACGAAGAATTGCAATTTGTCTTGTGTTCTATGTTGCTTGAGACTTTTGTCATTCTTTGTTTCGATTATTGTAAATTTGATGACAGCAATGCATTGAGTAGCATTGAAATGCAACAACAAACCACACCATGGGTAAGGAAATGAAATGACAGAAACCAAAGAGTCACACGGGTTATTATACAATGCTAGAACTTCTCAATAACCTAAAACACAGATGAACATTACCTTCAATGCAAATTGCCAAGGGTAATAATGTCAAAGCCATAATTGGTTGAAGATGATATATTGTATCAATTGGATTTGAAAGACCTAGATTATAAAAAATGTAGAAGATTAGTCTTATTTGCAGATATTAACTAATTTGCATATTAATAAATGTCTTCACAAGCAGATACTAACATATGCCATATCATGGAATTTTGTTAATCGACAATGCCTGTATTATGCTGGCATAATCCAAACCTGCCTATTTGTGAGAAGCACGACAAAATCTTCACCTAAAACCACCAATTTTACTGCTAAAGACACTGATATGCCTTTTGTCAAACATTTGTCTGCTAAAGTACAAGAGAAACTTGATAACAAAGTAACTACATGGTATTCTTTATTGTCTGAAAGTGACTTAAATATATTGATTAGCCTTGGTGCAGAAAACAGACTATCCTTAAATTCATGACAATCAAGTAAGCATTTATAGATTTTGAAGCTTCAATGTGCTATAAGTGCGTATTTACAGCAGGATGATACAACAAAAGTGTTAACAAGGCGGAAGAACAAACAACAGTATATTAAGCTGTACTTTTAATGACAAACCTAATGATTCTTTCTGCATAATTAGTTGAACAGATGTCCACCTGAGACCACTAGTTGCTGAGGCTATCATTGCCTTGAGGCAAATGAGATAAAAATATTACTAATGAGCTGTGTTGAAGTGACAAACACTTTTTATTCCCTTCAATACAGGACAGAGACACAAGGGAATGAATAGATAATATGTCTATAAACTATAGACTTGAAAGATGAGTAACACGGAAATGGATTGAACGGGCACTTCAAATAACAATGTTCACTTCACCATATAAAGAAAATTGTCGAATAACAAAGAACTTATGAGTCACAGGTATTGCTATCATGAATTACAGCTGTCCAAACTGTTGTCTGAGATGTATCCCTCCTGAAAACATCTCTGATAGAAAAACCTGCTAATAAATGTTATTGTCACATAATGATGGTTTTTAACATGGCACTTGGCTGAAATGCAAAGCTTCAACAAAATATAACCTGACATGAAATATGTAAAATATATGAGCAGACGTAAAGTTATAAGTCACTTTTCATTACGCAGGACAACTTTTTTGTTTCTATCTGAACCTATGTGAAATAAATACAAGCAATACTTACAATAATGAAACCTTCCAAATTAAATTGTGTTGATTCATATGTAAACATAAACAGTCCAACAGCAATTAAAAGCACAACTACCACCAATGACATACGCTATAGCAACACGAAAAGCAACAAAATACAAATAATAGGAATTACAACATATTAAATATCACCAACTGTCATCTTAAAGTATAGACAGAATCTGAAAGACTCAATGGTCAAGGGGTATAGATACAATGACTTATGGTTAAAAATAGTAGCTTGATCTTAAAACAAATACAAATAACTATAGTACTTGATGGATGCAGTGGTTTACAAACTAACAACATGTACACCTTGAAATACAAATTAGTCATTGTCAGTGTACTAATAAATAACCACTAAATAGCACCAATAGCACTGTGCAAAAGAATACAACTTTTGTTTGAAATGCACATTACCTAATGTACACAAATAATTTAAATACTTATTTAAAGATAGCAATGTGTGCTAAAGCACTAGTGCATTGTGTAAGGCAATGGTGTGGCATCAAGAGTATTCCCTGCATAGATAATAAATACAGTCTCCAATTCTGTGACTATTGTACATTAAACCTCACTAATATAAACATAAATTGTGCTTAAGAAATATCAACTAAAACCTCTTTAAGCAGGATTAATAACTTCATATCAACTGAATAATCATAATAACTGCAATGAGGAAATATTATAATATTATAATATGTAGTGAGTACATAATGTTTCAATAGGGTCATCTGCACAAAAAATATAGCCTCCTGAAGTACATGACTGTGACGAACAATGAGTAATAAAGAATCCACTACAAATATTACACAGACCAATAAATGACACAAAATACATATGTCAATGGCCAGCATACTTTAAAATATGTATGAATTTATTCTTAATCCAAGGCAGAAAATGTAATACTACACATATGTTAATCTACTTCATTCATACCTTACCCAGATTTATTTCTTCATTGAGGTGAAAGAGGGTGATGGTGATGTAAGCTAGAAATCATGCTTTTGTTGATAATAATAATCATAATGATAATGATGATAACAGTGATAATGATGATAATGATGGTAACAGTGCTGATGACAATTATGAAGATTGTGGTCACTGGTTATCAAGGCAGTAATGATAGCCATAGCACACACATTCATACCTAAGAAAATTGCAGACTACTGCTGCCCTGTTACAAAAAACATTGTTGTAACTACTTACTGGCTTTTCAAGCCTAAGTAACAATGAAAATAATAGAATGAATATGACAGATGATGACTTGGACATAGTATATCTACAAAAACAAGATAATGTAATACATTAATCATATAGAAATGTATCTGTTAATACAAGAGATCAATATAATCTTGAAGGATGAAAAACATACTAATTTAACAGTGATTAACATTATTATAACTCAGAAACTAGTTAATTGCTCAGCCAGATTGATTAAAGACCACACAGAAATGCCATTGGCCCAAAACTGATTATCTGTGCCACAGTCTATCACTGGGACATGCTAAACTTAAGAAGCAGGCCAAAAATGAGATAGCCAAAACGTTCTGAAAAGTCCTCACTCCAAATCAGTAGCCAGTTTCATTTAAAAGCAAAAAAAGAACAGGGTCTTCACAAGCAGACACCAAGCCATTAACTTAAATGAACAAAGATTTCCACACTTTTCCAGAGCTATGCTAGCCAACCACAGGTGAATACCTCAATGTTCCTAAATGATTACAAATCCTGGATAAGCCCAACTACACAGGACTCTTCCCTTGAATGTGGATGTTTATTATATAACAACAGTAACCTCTGTGAATCCCCAGTCAAACCAATTAACACTATCCCAATGGGTCTTTGGATCAACCTGCTTAAGGTAGAATTCTAATTAGGCCTCAACCCTCCTTCCCGGCAACATCTTCCCCATCAGGGTCTAATAAACATGAGACCCTAGAACAGACAAGACTAACATAAAATAATATAGACCTTTGTTGGAAGCAATTTTGAAAACAATTTTAGATGCAAATTGTAAACTAATGTCACAACATTTAAAAACCTTCACTTACAATTCTAAAAAAATTTACCCACTGCAAAAGTCCACATATAATTAACTGTTAAGTGGTTAAGCTATACAATTCACCAGCATAATGCACTCATAAGCATGAAGTTGTGTTTATACTTACAAGGAAACAGTTATAAACATGAAACTCCAATTTGATAAACCTATATCCAAGGAACTTGCAGCTGCTAAAATGCATTAAAGCAATGGTTGCAATGAGATTCACTAATACGTTTCAGCAGCACATAAAGAGAAAAGTATGTTGAAATATACCTTAACTTTAAAGACATAATACAAGGAAGTTGTCCATTATAATCAGTAGCAGCCACAGCCATCATGAAGTGGGGGTAACCATTTTGATATTGGATGATAACAATGAGAGGTACGGGAAACACCCTTCTTCATAAAGAAATACACTCATTCTGGATGGATAGACACAGATGAAAGCAATGATAAGTGTGTAATAAACTTAAATGCAAAGCATTTCTAATTGCACTAAAAGTAATATTACAACTGCTGTATTTCTAACACTGTAGTCCACAGGCTTTCTACAAGCTTCATGAAGATAGGCCTATTGCATCAGTGTTGTTCATGCAACACAAGGAAGGTTTCTAGAAGATTCTAAGTATATATATCACTTTCTAGAAGGTTTCAAATGTACATTTTCTAAAACGCTCTACACATACATTTTCTTGAAGGTTCTAGATGTCCATAACAACAACATAGTTACTTAAAATGAATCATATAAAAACATACTTGAAATGTGTATTTGGCCATAAATACAAGTGCTAAAACATGTAGCCAAAACAAGGTTGGACTGCAACATTATAAATACAAAAGGAGAGCATTTTCATACATACAAAAGGAGAGCATCAAATGTTTTAGCAACCACGGGGAGTATAGAGGTAGATACCCCCACTTTTGAGAATCATGGCTATCCCAATTTTGCGAAAAATGACATAAAATTATGGGTAGAAGTTTAATATAATGCAGTATGCATTTCCTGTATTTTTACTTAGTTTTGGCAACGACAGCAGCACTCCATTATGTATTCTACTGCATTAAAATGCAACTCCATGTGTTAAGAAGGGCATTTCTCCAAACTTAAATGGGTGTTTCCCAGACCTAAACAAGGGCATTTCCCTAAGCAAAAAGGGTGTGGCTAAGAAAATTTTAAGGAAATTTTTCCTATGGGCTTTGCCTCTAGACTGACTTTCTTAGACTCCTCCCGAACCAAACAGCAGATGGTGCTACTGCTGGACAACCAAACATTGCTACACAGACAGACAGGCACAGCAGGAACTTGAGATACAAGTGTAACAAATTACATAAAAAATATATAACGTGTTACTGAAATTTAAACATCTGAACTTCTTGACTTTGTTTGGCTACGAAAATCAAGCTTTCAACTCTCACTAATTTTTTAAGAGTCCAGCACTGCTATCCTAAGATTAAAGGCTCAACACAGACTCACCCCTACCCCAAAACTTGACTGACTGTTTTGGATCACCCTAAATTACCATATTTTTGAAAAGCAGGGATGTACATACACCACAATACAACCCTGCAGCTCCACCACTGATTATGACCACAACTACCCTTACAGAAATACTATACTCATTAACATGTACCTTTGTAGCTGAACCAAGCTTTATACAAAGACATTTGTTAGACATTTCTTAATCTCAAGAAAGACAGATGGAACAATTGATCTGTAAAAATTATCCTTAATTTTTACAAAGGTTACAAGACCACAAAAAATATAATTTTAGGCACAGAGTCATTGATCCAATTACATTGCTGATCTGTGACTTTCCGCAACCTCATACAAAAAAGGAATAAAAATATACCACACACCTTAGGAACAAAATTTTCTCCCTTTACATAATACAATTGTATCATTTGGGGGAAGATCAAATACCTACATACCACTCTACATAAACTCAAAAATGAATTTCTATGAACTCTGCACCATAATCTCCATGTAACAGCTTTCAACATACAACCAACATTTGGATCACTAATTCACACCAAACACATTTTCTAGATACAGTGCCATACATTATAAATTTTCAATCATCACATTAATGCATACCACTTGGTGAAACCCTCTTGATATAATCAAGCCATGCCAGCATGACTCTTCTTTTCTGGTAATAAAATTCCCAAATGTAACGGATAACTGCTGCTAATAAAAATACCACTGTATAGTGTACCATTGTTACACTCAGTGGAAAATGGAAATGCTGTAAGACAACAAAAAATAAACAGTGATGTCAGATCATACAGAAACATTGGGGGACTAGGGGAGACTAATCATCCCCTCAACTTTGAGGAAATTGATGTAAATTTGTACACATCTAGTCTGTCCCTTAAATCACATACCAGATGGCTTAAGTTCCTTGGGTACAACTCTATGAAATAACAAATTCAGCTGTGTTATGCTAAATGAAAACAAAAGAATTAATAAATATTGGAAATCTAATGCAAGTGTAATTAAAATTCCTGATTGTTGTCCATGGCTACTGTACAAATCAAAATAGTGTTTCTTTTATTGTGAATCATGTGACTAACAGTTTCGTTGTGATTTTCGGGTGCAAAATTAATAAGATAGATATATCTCTTCACTATCACTTTTGTTAAATAATTTTCCCTTGTATACCACATACTTATAAATATGGTTTGGTGCCTGGATTCACAGAGACTAAGGGTTAATCATCAGTCTTAAAACAAAATACAAACAGTAGTAAAGAAAAACAAGCAATTAAATTAATTAATAAATAAAGCTGAAATGAATCTTTTAATTCTAACTTCAGTGCCTATTTACTGATTTGATACAGACGTTGAGTAATATGAAATGCAGTTGATGATTTATAAATACAAAGTTTTGGGCACACTTGGTTCAATTAAATTAACACTACACTGCCATTCATGTTAAATTTCAAAATTTCATTATAACATTAATAAAGAATCCAACATTAAAGAAAAAGTTCCAATTCATAAACATGCTTTGGAAATTCAAGACCATGGAAAAGTGTACATGACAGAAATGTATACCAATGCCAGTAATGCCTATTAAACTGACCAGTGATTGCAATGGAATAGGCAAATAAACGAATGCAACATTCCTGATTCACAGTCAATTTCAATTTATTTCATCAAATATGCAATAAACAACATGTATTCTGTTGATCTTTATTGCATCAAATATTCAATAAACAACATGCATTCTGTTGATCTTTATTGCATCAAATATTCAATAAACAACATGCATTCTGTTGATCTTTATTGCATCAAATAAACCACAACAATGTCACCCTGGTAAGGCAAGGGTTTGTTTTCATACCAAATATATTCCTATACAGTCTACCATTTCAACAACTTGTTTCGTTAGATGTACTAGTATAGGTTTTCTCGTGCAAGTATTCCAGTCATTTTTCAAATTCTAAACTATGGTGGCGTATTGCGAAAAGATGCCAGCCAAACATCTCTTGAAACAATAATCTCAAAAGCTGCACTAAGAACTCTCACCATGAAATGCACAAAATATTCGTACAAACAAAACGGAACAAGCAGTTGGTTCACAACATAAAGAGAGCCTCTTATTCATACATTTGGATGCTGTGTTATTGTTTATCATCTAGGTAACACTCGCAATGCCCGACACTCCTATAACAGGTAGCCACTGCTGGGCCTACTTTTCGTGCCAGCAGGCTTACAATCATGACGTTTCCTCACTTTAAAATTTTGGTTACATCTATTTACTAACTGCCTCGAATTGATATAATTCCTGTGGTTACTTAAAAATTCCAATGAATTTAAACTGCCTACGTAAGTGGTTCAAGATCACCTCCAAAACAGTAAACACTTACCTTTATCAGCCATTTATTGTAAAATGTCAGGGAAATAGAAAACGTATAGTAAAAAACAACCAGGAAAAGTGTATGCAGAAGCCAAAATACAGTATTTGATGACACCATCTTTCATTGCATTTGACGCAGACTAGATTTGCTTAAAACTGTACCCATTAAAAATCATTATCAAATACGTGAAACGGTTCTCTTCTTTTCTTTTTTGATCTATCATTCTACACACGAGTTTTCAATATCAGCTGAAGATTGAGACACGTCACTGTCCTGGGAACGAGAGTTGACAAAACATTTTTTCCCGCCATATAAGCAGATAAATTAATCAAAACGCACCTGTGGCGGACTCACGGTGTCAAGTATTGCTCTTATGATACGACATGTGCTTTAACCTTGCTTTTGTAACTTCTGTTTTTATAAAGTAAACGTTTTTATCGAAGATTTACTAAATGCCTAGGTTCCTGAGCCACACGGACTTAAAAAGTTACATTTTTGTTCTTATGTAACGTCTCTAATACGAAATAGGAGCGTGGCCCCTGTAACTATATTGGATCACACCCAAATCTGAAATTTGACCCCTCCCCCCACCCCCCTCATGAAAAAATCCCACCAGCAGCCACTGCCATTGATCCTGTTGGGTTCTGCCAATGATGACATGACATACTCCACTCCATTAATGCCAATTGATTCTCCTCATGATGAGATGATGGGCTGCACTTACAAGACAGTCGAATTTCCTCTCGACCAAAAGCATTGTGGTAAAATTGTAGCATCACTAACAAGTTCACACTCAACCGATTTGGATAACTTTGTTTATTCCTTTTACAAAGGAATTAACCGTGTGTTAAAAAGGGACTCAAATTTATTTTCTCTGCTGCATACTACATAACGTTAAAAAACTACACACAGTAACAGGGGAACTTTGTTGGCGTATTACGAACTTTTTCTTCAATTTTGGCAAAATTGAAATCCCCGCAAAAAATCTAAAAACCGAACATACACGATAATGAATAATAATGACAAGGAATACCAAAAAAATTCAATTCTCTTACTCTCATGCAACTAAATATCCGTGATTTTTTTCACTTTGTGGAACTAGATAGCTGCAAAAGTTAGTATCCTTAAGGGCGGGAAAAACACTAAAAAGCTACAGTAGACAAATCTATTTGACAATTTCATGATACATGACGCCGCTTACTTATTTTCTTTCCAATATTAAACTAAATTCTCCTGTCTCCAATGTTTTACCCAAATAATAAACGAAAGTGTATTTTTTTATTTTGAAGTAAGATCAGACGTGCAACAAGTGACAAGAGTCACACATGGACAAGTTTGTACCTATGTCGTTCAGCAGTAGACGTGTAAAGGAAGCGAATTATTTCGCGAAAGGAATAAAAAAGCTTGGGCTCGTATTTCACCAAAATATGGACGACGAAATTACGAAATATCGAAAGGTTGGGTGAGGCGCTCTTTGGGGTCAATTGTTCCGTTGAAAACCAGAAGAAAAAAGGGATCGGTATATTGGTAATTCAAATTGCTAGCAAAAACTGCTCTGCTTTCTGAGAGCTGCTTTCCAGGATGTATCTCCTGGGTATAGAGTCAGAAACTGAGTGAGAACCAACAGAGGACAATAACGAGGTTTTTGATGCTGTGTAAGAAAAGGTGACACTGACCAACTGCAGCCCAAAGAAAAGCCAAAGATGATGTTTTGAGAGGCCTTTCAGCTGAAATATCAAAGATCGCAGGAACAAAGACCACGCCTCCTAACCTTGAAACACTGCGCTCTGCACTTATGGGCATAGCGCTTACTTTTGTCAGTTCTGAGAGATCTTTTAGTGCGAGCGTGAGTATTGTTACACCTCGTACGCATGTAAGGTTGTACACAGTATACTACATTGTCATACCCCATTAAAAATAATCCTTACCGGAATGAAAATATCAATAGTTTTGCAACATCCAGATTATAGGTCGAAAACAAGTAGCCCAAATACTCGAAACTAGACCTACTGACGGTTTAGTACAGCGTCTTTCAACCTTCCCCTGCATGATTTCGCCTGTAAAGCACTGCAATCAATGGCGTCTTCCTTTTTCTTTATCTTTTCTTCTAGCATACTCATTACTAACCGTAGCTGATTCTCATGCCAGGGTTAGGGAATTTACTACGAAGTAAGCTCTTCATGAGAGTGGGCTCTCGTTACCTTCTCTCACCAAAGGTATTTTGTTTGGGTCGACGCGGAAAGTTGCAACCCCTGGCTTGCAAGATTGCCGTCTTATCCACTATTCCACAGTGGCAATGACGTCATTGGGATCCCTTCAAACTTTCATGAGTGCTGTGCCACGCACTCTTCAAAGCCACAACTGACTTCCATTGTCTGCTGTAATGGTGCCACATAAAACAGCTGCATGTTCGCGTGAATCCAGACGGGACGTGTTAATGACACAGCCTTACTATGTTATAATTATAGATGTTAGGTCTTGCTCCCCCCAACAAGCAAGGGTAATGTATATGATACCCAAAGTTCAGTACGTAACAAAGTATCTTCGAAGTCTCTGGCTTTTTCCCACGTCCTTCAGCTAACTGAAGGGTGCAATCAGATTTTCCATATGTAGGTTTGGAATTTAGCAGTTTGAATTGTCTATGACCACAATCGTTTTACATCTTTTACGGCCATATCTTGACCATCATGACGTCACACTGAGAAGCCAACTCATAACAACAAACATTTCTTTATAATAATCCAGTATGAACTTGAGAACAGTGCAGATCACATAACGGTCCTTTTAGATAAAGACATCTGTGGTTAACTCATGTCCGCCATAGAATATATTTTTCAATATTTTAGATAGCTATATCAAGTAGGGGGATTAGCTCCTCCATAAATATCGCACAGGGTATAATTACTCAACGACAAAATCGACTTGAAAATTTGCGACATTGTGCTGAAACAAACTTAAAAGCTTTTTTTGTTTGACACTCTTCAGAGTATGAAACGTAAGAAAGGAAAGTATAAGTATACGTCAACCCTTGCTATACGAAACATGTATAGAAGCTAGCCAACCAAAAACAAGAAAGGAAAAAACAAAGAAAAAATGAAGAAACATAACATTATTGGAAGAGTCCAAGTGAAAAAACGAACTCTTTCTGCCTACAGAGTACTGGTTTTCTTGTTTCAATGTAGACAGACTCCGATACACTTCGACGAAAGGACGATATAGCTGTGCCAATTATCCGAAAAAATATCGAGTGAGCTGGGCTGGGCATGTTGTTCGTAAGCGCGATGACCGCATTCCAAAATAGCTCCTCTTTTGTGAACTCTTAATAGGCAAACGATCCCGTGGTGGGCAGCGTAAGCGCTTTAAAGACACCTTAAAGATTCCCTCTCATCACTTGGAGTTCATTTCACGACTTGGGAAATGCAGGTCTACAATCGCAGCCTTTGGTGCTACACAATCTCTAAGGGTGGCAGACTTGCCGAAGAGAGGCGTTCTGAGGATTCTGCATGGAAGAGATACCTCCGTAAAGAGAGAGCAACTAGTCAAGATGCGGAAGCCCCTCACTAGTGTCCACCTGCGAAAGAAACTTCCAGGCACAGATTAGCATCAGCAGCCATATGAGAAGCCACACGACAAGCCAGAATGCGACTTAAATATGGATGTCTTTGGTCATCATCGCTCGCAATGGAAGAACATCGCCATCATCATCATCACTACCCAAGCATTCATAAAAAAGTAAAAACTTGTGGCCTAAATTAGCATAACAACTTATCCAATTCATAGATTGTCAGGAACTGGGGGTGACAGGGGATTCAAGTGTTTATCAAAAGCTTAATTTGATGGGTCCAAACAATTCTAGAAAATGTAGAACAGAACTATGGGAGCGGAACATGAAAAGAATTGATCAAAGCAATAAGCATTTTTATCAAAATTGTATACCATAACAGTTTGGATATTTCAGTACAATTAAATGCCACAAGATTGAGACCTTGACAATATTATATTCATACTTGACGTTTTGTTGAAGGACCATGTCTAAACAATAAAATAACAATACGTAGTTAATGTAGTTTGGGAACAGAAGCAGTTACTCACAATAACTAGGTGACAAACAAATTCTAGACTTTGTAGACAATAGCCTATAAGATCTAATTGGACAATTGAAAAGCTCTCAACTCAAGCAAAGTCATCCTCAACATACTCTAAGTTGCAGAGCAATAGTTAGAAAGATTTATGAATTCCCATCAGATTGTTAAATATTATTGACTAAAAATATGCAAAGATTGTATTTGCTTTATAGCTTGAAAAAGTTAGTTGTTGTAGCAAAAAACCCAAGGGATCAAAATCGAGACTTTTTGCTTGATATTAAGATCTTCAGATCGTAGGTCTTAGCGCAATGAACTAGTGCCTGACGAAGGCACACAGAGGTATCCGATTCGATGCCATGTGACTCAGTACATCAACAGGATTGTTCGCAATATATGTTAAGAAGAACAACATTAAAACAAAACAGTGCTCCACTTCTTTTTTCACAGAATATTCACAAAATAATTATAAGGTATCTGAAAGACAAAGACATTTCAATGCACCCCAAAAATCGAATGGAAGACGGTATCACACAACTAAATCTTTTTCTAGCACTATTAACACATATTTACATTGATGTTCAACATCACATGGCTGTAAACAAAACGGCACACTACATATTTGCAACTGCAATTTGACTACTTTGAGGCTGACCAAACAGAAAGTTATAAAGCAGCCTTGCCATTAATTTTGAGCCCCTTCAAATCTGAAGAAGAAAGATAAGAAATTGAAATATTAGCCTGAGTTTAATAAACTTGCTCATATTCATAAAATAAAGCGCAATGAATTGAAACCGAAATTCTTCATTTGCAAATCCACTTCTCAAACACGAGCTAGTAACCAAAAGTTACAAATATGGAAAGTTACCTTCACACCATACCATTGCGCTTTTTTCACGTTATATTTTTTTTAAAAAAACAACTAATTACCATAGGAAGGTTACGTGGTGCAAAATAGCAGTATGCTCGAGTATAAATGCACTTGAGTCTTTAACTTAGTATGCAGCATTTGTCAATCAAAGGTGAATTGGACACTGAACCTTGCACCCATCAAATCCACCTAAACTGGCATGTATTATATCTGGTGTTTAATCCCTAATACTTAAACACGTTTTTCAGTTGCATAAAAATATTTTGGCTTGGATTTTGTATTGTTATCATGGCAGTCAAAAAAAATTTGAGTTATTCAATTCCAACTGTTCTAAACGGAACTGAGTAATTTCCTCATCATTGCCTGATTAATCTACAATATCCTACAAAACCCAAAAAGATGCGCGTGTCGGAGTATACTGACATATTAAATTTACTACAATACACTACCTGAAATAATCATACCTTTCAGGACAGTTCATACAATATAAATGATTTGTTTGAATTTAAGCTTATGTGACAGTATGTTTTGTCTATCTTTCTAGCTAAACATATACCCTTAACTTGAAATAAATCCGAAATACATATTTTACTGTACACTTCCATGTTGTAGATGCAGTCACGGTACAGCAGACAGTATTGCATGTCGTAAGTACATGCAATATTCCAAGCGCAAGTACATATTTGTAGACAACATAGCCATGTAGATGGCCATGTAAATAGCCTTTTATGTCAAGTCAAGTAATAAAATTGTACCTGAATGTCAACAAAATGTCGGTATGTTTACTTGATATCTTACCACTTTAATTGAGCTTGGCAACATCTCTAAACTGCAACACTCTAAGTCATTTACAAAACAAAAGTGTAAAGTATCTGAGAAAATAGAGCTTATATATGAAGCACCCAGATACATCTCATACAATCACAGATAGTTGGAAGTCAACTGACATTATACACCACATATTCCTTGCCCACCATCCTTTTAGCTACTGGCTTGCTTTGACATTACTGCAGATAAGTCAAATCAGATAATACTTCTTGACATCTGACCAACGATCCATTGTGAACTTATTGTCTACATTCAATGACATCATCTTGAACTTGTCGATGTTATACACTTTGAGGCAAAATTACTACCTAAAGTCTGCAGCTTCATGAATGTAAGTAATCTTGTCAAATCAAGATATGTCAGGATCTGTTTTCATTCTTGCATCACAAAAGAAACATATACACCTGCACTGTGACTTTGAATTCCACAGTGAGTATGGTCTTCTTGAGCTTATATCAATTGCATAACAATGTTTTAGCTGCCTTCATCCCTTATTCCATCCTCTAGCACTTGTGTAGGCTGCATTGACTTTACAATATAAGCATCTACTTTAAAATCAGGTGGTCGTTTCCATGGTTCTGTTCGACCATTTTCTTCACTATCACCCACATGATTTGGCTTACGCTGAAATGAGAAAATAAATAAATAACTCATATGTGAAAGTTGGGCATGCACTATAACAATCACTCTAAATCAAAGGTCATGGGAAAACATGTCTTTTTACTCATTTATTTATCTTTTCCTCACTGAAGTATCTCCATAATTTGTTTAGGCAGTCTTCATTTTGTTTGTATTGGAACAGGTCATGACATGTATCGACGAAATATTTTATAGTTGGGAATTCACTGGGAAAGGTTTGTTGATTTAATATGTCACACTTAAATTCTCTTTCCTACATTTGTCATGTAATGCTGAAATTGATTACTGATGCAAATAGTATTCTACATGAAAAACTGGGAGGAAAAATTAGCTGCTAATAATAGGAAACACCTAAGACCATGCTCTCAATGTTTTTGGTTATGCCCATTTTGGTACGACCCATTAATTTTCTTTAGTTTGGATTCTATTATGATCTGACTTTTTATCGCTCTTCTTTGTACAACTTGTAAAAATACAAACAGTGCTTTCACTTCGATAACAAATCAAAAGGCACCCTTATGAGTCAATTTTTCCAAGGTAATAAATCTTAAACATTGATTTTTCTGCTTACAAATTCAATATCATAACTTACTCAGTATTTAGATAAAGATTGATTTGCAATCAATTGCCACACCAAGACATTTTCAAGGGGGCTCATTTGGACAGGATTATCTTATTAAAAACACAACTTTTGCATAATGCACTAAAATGCATTGACACAGACATAAGCCCCCACTTTCCCACACAGTTAAAAATGGCTCCTTTTTCAAATAAAAAAAGTCCCATTTGTAGAATATTTCCTGTTGTAAAAGAATTATGGTTTTGTTATTTTTCAAAATGTCTGTTTAGACGTCCCAATATACTTTAAAATGTCCCAGTCCGCTGCAAGAAAAGAGCACCAGGTAATTGTGAAGCCCGAAAATTGCAATTAAATGTAATAGCTACAGACAAATTTTGCTATTGGTATGCCTAAAGTCCAATCAGAGAATAAGGATTAGGGTCCTAACACCTCTTCTGTCGTCAAATGATTATCAGCAAGCAAGCTACGTCTCTGGCTGTGGTCACTTGTTTCCTTCACCATCCTTCACAATTTACATCCTTTGAAGAACATCCTATAGTCACTTAAATAAACGATCAACAATCGCTCTATCTTTAGTAAGTATGCAATATGATACATTTATTGTTGATGTATAAGGTTGACTTGTACAATATTGGTTGATCATTTGCCTTCAAATTATAGCGCACAAAGAACAATGCTAGCTGTCAGTACACTAAAAAGAAGCTTGCAGCAGCAAAGGGACAATTTTCACGAGTATGAACAAACATGTATCAAAGCAAGCACCATTGAATCTCTTGGTGAACCATTGGTTGAGTGAAAGAGAAAAGTTCCTTCTCGGCTTCAATACGGAAATTCCTCGCAACATCAATTCGATAACCCTAAATTGTATCGATAACAGTTTTAATAAAGTGATTGTTATATGTCTGATAGAGCTAGAGCAAAGGTTTGATGAAGGATCATATGCTCCATTGCAGAACGTTTGAAGGTATTTTAACTGCTGCAAATGGCAAAGATTTCTTACTTAAAGGTAATTTAAGAAAAGCATATAGAGATGAAATTGACTTTCATATGCTGGACACCCAACTGAAACCCTTGCATGGTGCAGTTGATGTTCAGAAATAAAGAAAGCGACACAGATGGACACAATTGTAAGCTTCTTTCAAGATCATATGAATGCTCAGCAACTTCTTGCAGAAGTTTTCAAATTGTTACAAATATACCTTCCATCCCAGTAAAGTATTGCTTCTACTGCAAGATCAAACACAAAGAAAAATGATGAATACCTAAGAAATCGCAAGACAGAGAACAGATACAACAATCTCCTGATATTAAACACGCATACATCTAGAGTAGATGACCTTGACGTCATTGCCACTGCAAAAGAATTTTCAAGTCTCATAGATACCAGGAAGCCATGCTTTTGAAAATTTTAGATTTAGACGTAACCAGGTTGTTTTCATGGTTATTTAATTGGTTATTTTATTGGTTATTTCATCAGTTTATTTTATGGGTGGGGTTGCATGCCCCTTTTTTTCTTGGCCACCCACAATTGGTATGCTTCCTACATCTATACTAAAATGCATCATTATTCAACTATTATTCTACTCATGACTTTCGATAAGGAAACAACCACGCACTGCTGATAATGAGACTTGGTAATCAAATAATGATACATAGGTTAACAATTATACTTACAATTTTCTTAATAGTAACCAAACAAAGCCTGTTTCTTTGGGCAACTATCGAGGGGGCTAAAGACCCAGAGCCCATTTTAAATAAGTCATGTGAATGTTTTCAATAGTGCAGGTTCAAATTGATAGAAAATTTTGGTTTAGTTCTTCTAAACTGTACTAGGAATGGCATGCAAATCGCACATGGACATCTTGACGGAAGCCTTTTTTGGCCAAGGAGTGCAATCTACCAAACACACTAGTTTTAATGTGCACCAAAGGCATTTTGGCAAGATCATAACATAAGAATCTTTCCATATGGAGGCAGATAAAACGGAGCAGCAATGTCTATGTTACCAAACATCAATTTGTGTTTCCAGTCAAGGAAATGAAAGGTCAACAAAAGAGATTTTGGCCTTACCAAAGTTATTTCAGTACCATTTTTTGACTCAGTATTCACAATTACCAAATTGTGCTACAAAGCAAATGATCATTTTTTCTGACATAACATTATTTCAAGCCAAATACTGTAAATGTTATTTCTCCCATGCCACTCTGCTAAATAGGCTGAACATTGAATGTTTCAACGATTAGTTTCATATTTTGTTGTACAAGTGTCCTTAAATCATCTAGTATGCAATTAAACCAGCTCTTCATTTTGTAAAGGTCAAACTAGCTGCATCTGTTCTCAATACCTTTTGATAAAACAATTCTTGCGAACATGCCCAGAAGCCCTATCATATTGATATAAATGGTTTGTCATCACACACCCTTGGTTGGGTACAGAGGGTGATTCATTGCACTCCTGCCCATATATTCCTAATATGGCTTGTTCTTGCAATCATATTTGAACTGATAAAGTACTGAAAGCCACACTTTTAACTCTCACAAATTAATAGCACAATGTTATCATTACCATATTTCACAACAGGCATTATGCCACAAACAAAGGCAAATATGATGCAACTTTCAGCTGTTTCTCTGCATTCCCTATTAAAACTGGCTGAACAATAGTTTGGCCAGGATTCAGGATACCTGGACACCTCAGTGGGGAAGCAATTTAAGTGGCTCCTATTATAAGATTAGGTGAAAGAAATGGTATTGAGACGCCAATAATTTTTATCATATCACAAATTGAAAAGGTCTCCTATCATGGAGAATATGTCAGATACAATTACTTTGAGGAAAAGTAACAACATTAATAACATTATGCATTCTCTGCATTGCCTGCCATCACTGATGTTCTATCTTTGATTTATATATAGATACTTACTGTCTGTTTTACAGCACTTGCTTTAACAAGTTTCAGTGTAGACAACATAAGTTCCACTGTACTCAACCAACAAATAAATAACTTTCAGAAAAAACTTCTCTCAAAGGAGAACAGAAAAAAATGTGTATTAAATGCTTTTCTTCTTTTCATTTACAGCTTTCTAGAAATGGTAATAAATGAATTCACACAATACCAACCACACATCCATTAGAGCAAAAAACCAGCTGTAATACTGACATCTCAAACTTAGTTGATGTGACACACATGGACTACCTAAAGTATTTAGCATCCCCAAAGATAACTTTGCATGGAGATGGTTTGCAACAGGTAGCTTTTCATCGATGGTTCAGGCTTTCGTGGAATGATTAAAGCAGGGGTGTTAACCAATGCACACCTGAAGCCAACCAGGCATGTAGTGGCAAATAGCACCAACCTCCATTTTAAATGTGGGAAGCCGCAAGTGTGTGCCAAGGAATGTGTCTGGGATTGCATGCCTTCTCCAAGAAAGTCTGGTGGTTTAAACACTTCTGCTTACACTTGTTTACAATTATTACTGCCCATTATAATATTGTATTGACTATATATATATAAATCTTCCAGAGCTCAACAAACACTGCCCATTACAATTTAAATATTTCTCCAATAAAAAAACAGACTTTCGTTTAAAATTTCGACTAACAATACTTTTTGGAACTATTCATTTACATATGTGCTTACCTTAGATAAAATTTCATTAACATCCAGGGCTACAATAACTTTACAGTACAGTGGCTTTTCAGTTTCCTGCAAGCAATAATCCAAAGCGCCCACTGACGCTTCTTTTATATTACGAATGTATGTTTAATGAATTCCCATTCATCTGAAGATCATCAATTGTGGCATGGAACTACTAGTAATGAATTTACTATTTGTCATCTATTGGAGTCCCCCCCCTGCTCTCTCTCTCTCTCTCTACATATATATA
>JANTCA010000786.1:0-12449 GCA_024741275.1 Chironex yamaguchii
GAAAAGGAAGAGACAGATTCTCTGTTACTCTGGGTTTCGTGCAAAAGCACTCGTCAGACAGTCTATTACTGAATTGCATTCCAAATTTCATATGTATATTTATGAAAGAGTGGAGCATAACCACAGCTACATCCTTCTGTGCGTGATAGTACTCAATCATTATACCTGGATGACATGATCCTCCTACACTTGAAAAAAACTCTAAGTTTCTTTGTCTATTCAAACGTTGCCTTGGATATTTCTCATAAAATAGACATTTTTGAGGGCCGAATTCTTTTTCCACTGAAAAATAGGTGATATTTTCTCAAATTTTCTTAAAGCAATATCTTCTCGATACCTAGTTACAAAATGGATATATTCTAGTTCCCCAAGAAAAAACAACATGTGAAAAAAACTTAGAAGTCTATACACATGTGTTCTAAGATGTTGATTTTCCTCTTTATTGGTTAGAAAGAGTTAGTAAAAACGTTTTGGCAATTATAAGTGGCACTTTGGTACAGTGTTGAGACCATATTTGCTTTGTATTTTTCAACGTGTTATTTTCTACTTCATATTTGAGTGTTGAGTCTAACTGGTTACTATTTTGTAAAATAGTAGTACAATCCAACTCTGATTTAAAGATGGAAGGAGCGTCACCAACATAACGAAGATATATGAACATTTAGTCGCTATTATATTTGAGAATTCTCCCGTAGCATCAACCAACATTGTCAAAGTTTTGAATTGCTAGAACTGAATTCAAGACATTAGGTGGAGAGTTTCGTAAACACCACAGCACAACAACGGCGTAATCAACATGCTGTTGCAGCCAGTGTAAGCCAAATCATGAGATAGGTCAATATTTACGGTATGCGTCAAAGTGCTTCAAAATGCGTCAAAATTTGTAAGGACAAAAATGGTCAGGTCATTGGAATAGAAAGGTCATCTTTGTATATACGTGCTTTGGATTCTGTGCAAATTGAAACAAGAAAGCCAGGACTTAGTAGGCAGAAAGACTTTTTCTTTTCACTTGGACTCTTCTTATAATGCTGTGTTTTTTTATTATATTTTTTGTCTCCTTGAAACTACTGTGAGTGTCTTCTGGTTGTCAAGTTTCTGTCGATGTTTCTCATGAAATGTTTTTCATATACTTATACTTACCCTTCTGATGATAGATACAGAGTGTTGACAAATAACTCGTTTAAGCCGGGACAGAAACCTAAAAAGTAGGAATGGAGCTGTGTTGGCGGAAACGTCTGTGGGTAGCACCCTTGACCGCACTCACTAACGGGGATGCCTGCACACGCTAAAGGCAATGGGGAAAGGTTTCCACTGAGGGCACATAGTGACATATTTCAACTCTTTGAAAAGTTTCGTGACAATCCGTTAATTTTAAATGTAAAATGTACCTTTGAATAAGACAGAACAATTTTATTATTGAGAGCAGACGTCATTACACAGATCCCTATAAAAATATTTCCAGTAGCTTCTTTGGTTTATCAATGAAAAATTTCAATCTAAGACTGACTTCTCGAAGTTTACGACGCGAAGGCTAAATTAGGCCACTATACATCGTGACATTTTTGGCTGGGACTCTTTTGTTGCAAATTTGTTACGATAATGTACAGAACGTGTTTCTACAATAAAATCTGTTGTTGCTTACTGTTTGTAAATGCTGTTTGAAAGATTTATCATGTGTGCAGTGACCCCCAAACTCGTTCACTTACCCGCTGTTAAGCATCAGTTTGAATGTCTATGTATCCTGAATGTACTTGACTAGTTAATTTAATATTGAAAAGTCAATAAACAATTTTTGTTTCATGTTGTATGCCTTAAAAAGCATTCGTCAAGTATCACACTTTGCACCCGGACCGCACCAATGTAAAACGTGAGGCTAATCAGAACTTTCTATTCGATTTTGGTCATCTAAGTCACTCAAGTAAGATAACATTAAAAGTCATAAATAACAGACTGAAGCCGTTTGCGAGTCGAGTTATCGAAGAAGAGCAAATTGGGTTTCGCGAAGGCAGAAGTGCTATTGAACATATAATGAATGTGAGAGTTTTGTCTGAGAATCTCAGAGATCACCAGCAATTTCATTGACTTTAGAAAGGCTTTGATAGGATTTGTAGTAAGACTCTCTCGGGCATTATGAAGAAGCGTAATGTAATTTTTCATATTGTAGACTTAGTTAAGTGACTCTATCGAGAAAGTATTTGTGTGGTTACGATCCACAGCGGCTCGGAGGAATGGTTTACGACGAGTGTTGGTGTTAGCCAAGGTTCCTTGTTATCGTCAAAGTAATTCAATATCTTCCTAGAGCAGATTATGATGGATGCACTTGAAAATTTGATTACAAGCGTCAAAATAGGAGGAAGAACATTAACAAATCTTACATTTGCTGATGATATTGGCTTGATTTGTTAGAACCAAGGAAGAACTGTCGGAGTTGACAAACTGGTTAAATTATGCAGCTGCTAGATTTGAAATGGAAGTTAGCAGTGAGAAGAGTAAGATCATGACAACTGGAGAACATAAGCACGAAGACAGTGATATCAAGGTCAAAATAAATGAAATAGAGTTGGATGTGGCAAATAACTTTAGCTACCTTGGCTCGACAATAAATACTGATGCAGACTGTAAAATGAAGCCAAACGACAGATAGCAATGGCAACTGCGTTGCTTTCTTAATTAAATAAGATTTGCAACAGCTGTAACATTAGGATGAGAGTCAAGTTGAATTTATATTCCTAAGTAACGTCAAAAGTTGTGTATAACTGAGAGACCACGACATTGACAACTAGCGTTGAAGGAAAATTAACAGCGTTAGAAATGAGACGGTAAGAATGCTCTAAAATTTCAGGAAAGACAACCACACCCATGAATATGTAATGAATGAAGTTGGGAAAAGCTAGTAGAGAAAAAAGAGAGATTATTAGAAACAGCAAGAAGAAGGAAGCTACAATGGTTTGGCCACAAATGCAGAAGGAAAGGATCTTTAGCAGAGTGTAGGGTATAAGAAGAAGAGGGAGACCTTGA
Organism: Chironex yamaguchii; assembly: GCA_024741275.1. Taxonomy (NCBI): domain Eukaryota; kingdom Metazoa; phylum Cnidaria; class Cubozoa; order Chirodropida; family Chirodropidae; genus Chironex; species Chironex yamaguchii. The sequence goes on from JANTCA010000786.1 coordinate 3,019, forward strand.
AAGAACTTGGTTGTTGATTAAAAAACTTGTACCAGAAAAGTCTTGAGGATTGAATCAGAGAAGGAAAAAAAACGAGAGCTGTGGAGGAATGTGAAGAAGCACAGGTGCCCCAACTATGGAAAACCGAACAGAATCAAAGGTCAAAATTTTAAAATTTAAGATATTTATTTGATTGAAATAAATCGTTTCTCAAGTATTTTTGTGTTTGTCTTACTGTAAGACATTGCAGTTATTTTTGGTATCTGGTCGTATAATCTTACAGAAAATTGAGTTGCACGTCATTCAGACGAATGCTTATTACACCCTACCTGAGAAATTTTTGATATTCAAAATCACATGTTATATGCCAAATTTGATAGAGAAACTAAAAACGTTTCTTTTTTAATGTGATAACTGTCTAGAAGAAATTAAACTATTCCTGCGGTATGGTACGAAAGCTGGCTTAAAAAGACCTGACTTCAATTTCGAAAAAGCCGTGTAAAAGGTTGGGAGTAGCACCTACCTAATTGATAATATATTGTCTATGAATTCCCAGCAGACTGTTTTTCCAATAAATTGCTTGGCATCTATTCAAACAGTAAAGATGTAAGAGAAACTGACGCAACGAGATCTCGCAACGCATTAACCATCTGCAAAAATTTCCTGTTTCAAAAGGCATTGCTTGACCTCTGACGAAGAGGAGCCCCTGCCCACTGTTTTTGCATTTGTAATAAGAATGCGATTATTTTTGCCGTGTCTACGAAATAATTCAAATATTTTGATTGTCAAACGGATACCAAGCATAAGATGTCTAGGTAGATTTACAAAAAACATCCAGGTCCACCTATGTTGCTGAACCAGAAGCAGAACCTCTGAAGTGGATATGCCTTCCCTATGTAAACAACACAAGTGAACAGCTAAGAAGGATTCCAAGACAACACAACATCTAGTGCTCCTTCTTTACAATGTCCACTCTAAGAAAAATGTTGTAAAAACTAAAGGATCCGGTCCCTCTAGAAGAAAGCAACAACAATGTATACAAACTGGATTGTAAGGACTGTCTTGCCACCTACATTGGTGAGACAAATCTTTCCTTGAGCCAAAGGGGAAAAGAGAACTGTTCAAAATGGTGACACTAAACAGTATGAAGTAGCTGACCACTGTTGGACGCATAACCATACTTTTGACAGGAAAAACAAGAAAATTATAGACAAGAAATCAAGACAACAACAAGAAAATTAAGGAAACCATCCACTCCCAACAACACAGCAATCAAATCAATAGCATATGTTACAGTCTTCCAGCTATGGCGTCACTTTTCAGGACAACTCGATCCTCGTCACCACGGACGTCCGCACTGAGGAAAATCAAAATAGCTGAACCAGATCAATTCTTGCAGCCTGATGATCTCTCGAAAGATAGCTCAAAAAATCATACGAATCATGTCATGAAAAAGCTCTTGTCTATATATTTTCCTGTGTTAACCCAAAGAACGCCACAGTTAGGAAGCCCTCTGGAAAGGGCGGCTCAGTGCACATTAATTGGTCTGTGTTAGAAAGTAGCAAAAATCTATAGACATACATGCGACATTTTGTCATCAACTCAAGGGGATGTGCTACCTACCACACACAAAACTGCGAGTTTATGAACTTTTGTGCTGGTGTGAAGGCAGGTAATCAGGCCGCGCTTCCCACATGTTGATTGACCTAATCAAGCAGCCTGTAGCAAGATACATTCGAACGGGTTCTACCAGAGTTCGCCAACAACCCCTTTGTAAATCTTGGAGTATCTGACTAAGGAATGTGAAGTATAGTCCATCCTGCACCGAATTGTATAATGACGACCTTTTTTCGGTGGTTGTTGAAGCAAGGTCCCAATTTCATCTTGGCGTTTTGGAGGCGGTTTACATTCGGGAGCGTTAACCTAGTTTGTGTCCACAAAAGTATCTTGTGGATCTCCTTTGGTTGTTCCACAAGTTTAATTTGGTGATTATCGTTTCTCATTCCTTTGTACTTTCTCTCTTTGTCATTTCTCGCCCAATTTTTGGTTCCTTGCTTTCTTATTGGTCAATTTTCGATCCTACCTAACATTACAAATTCTGTTATGTTTCCGGTTACTGTATTCCGACAAGTCTCTGTGATAGTGTCAGACGAAGCTTTATAGATGACAGTTTTACAAAATAGTAATATTAGATATTAATTGTAGTGAGGATGATGGTAGAGACATGAAAAAGGTCTGATGACTATACTAAAGCGTACGCTGATTGAAGCAATAAGTGAATAAATGTTTTTATTCACTCACAAGGACAAAAGACTAAACTGTATTGCTCTGAATATGGCATCGATTGATATACTATCACTCTACCTATTGATTTATAATTTTATCCTGTACTAGCCAATTAAAGCATCAACTGATCTATGTGTCAAAGAATTTATTCATAAGCAGGTCTATACATAAAAAATTTCGCACCTTACTTAATCGATACGTCAGCCGATCCATGCATAAACCAATAATTGCATCTCGTGATCGATAAATCAACTGAACTATGATAACGGAATCACCTCCTAAGACTATAATACATCAAGGAACCTAATCATGATACAGTTTGGGGGTCAGTCAAACTATAAAGAAGCCAACCATGCCTCAGCCAACCAATATTTAGCCAATCCATGCTTCAGGCAACCTGTGTATAATACATGCATAAGTTGGTCAATTTCCTCCTACGTCAATTTATTTATGCGTCAGTCAATACTTCAGCTGATACATGCTTCTGTCGATCTATGCACGATGGGTTGCATCAGTGACCTAATATATTTGCAAACATGGTTTGTGGGTTGGTTGTGATAACAAAGGCAGCTTAGATCTATGTCGCAACTGCTACTTATATCAAAAGTAAGCAATTACATTTTGTGTTTCTATTGTAACTTTAACTTGTCAAAGCAGCATCTTTGGTAATACATGTATGATGCGTTGTATCTCACAGAGTTTTTCATCCAACTTAAGTCATTTGTTTTCTGCGGCTGCTGGAACACAAATCCCAAAGCATTGATTTCATGGGAATTACTACCAGAAACTCACTAGGAATGTAAGCTTACAAAACCTAAAATAAAAGGATAATAAGGTACATCTGTAAAGGTTTTTCATTTGCATTTGTTGTCCTTCATACTCCATACCATGACCTGTAACATGAGAAACTAAAATTTACATTGGAACAGCAGCTCATTCTTGTTCATTGCCAGACGCAATTGATTGCCATATTGCCAATAACCACACAAAGTTAAACATGGATCGTAGTATCATTGGCTAAATAAATTAGATAAAAGGGTTTTCTCTGACACTTATTATGTCATTAATTGTCTCATTTGATGCTTTTGCTTTGAATAACAAAAACAAATGAAAGAAAATGATTAACTGTTGTAGCCTCGAGCAACGATGTTGGCAAGATTTACAACTGTAGTATTCAAAATTGGGAAAATCCCCAGATATATAACAGACAACACAGTTTACTGCCTCTAAGGAGGTATTATAATTTGGAGTGATCTATAAGGCTCAAAATACTGACAATAAGCGTCATGGAAAGTCGGTAATTTCACAGACAGGACACTGAAAATAGTGTTTCAAATATGTGAGGAACGTTTTAAAAACTCGCATGGTTACAAAACTTGAAAATGATGTTGATATTCTAACTGTATCTGTTACGATTTTCATTTACTAGTCATATTAACAAACGTCTAATATTCTGAAATGTAGGAATGACGTCAATACCCGGGATGGAAAATTGTATATTGGAAATCCATGGTATCACGAGTTGAATCCAGGACTGATGGGCAAGACGGGTGGCTGAGATGAAGGGGTATTTCAGGTATTGAGTTGTAGCCCACAAAAGGTCATTTTAGACTTTATTCATTATTCTTAATTAGTCTTGTCTTGTAACTGAACAACACAGGTATTGTTTCCATTCCCATGGACTTCCTCCACTCCATTTCTGAATGATTAATATTGAATCATTCAGCTTTAAACTTTTTCATGCTTAAGGAATATTTAAATGTGTTGACGATATTGTGATCAATTTATTGAAAAGAAAAAGTGGCCATCAATCCAGCCATGTCTCTCATGGGTCTCGAAGAAATTCCAAGTCAAAATAACAATGCCATGAAGTAGTCACACGCAGAGGAATTAAGATTTTCTAACAATGAATGTATAGAGACATACGATATTTTTAGGAAAGCAAAGAAGTGTACATGGAATGCATGAGAGAATTCAAAGGCTTAAAACCTAAGCATTAATATTTTGGTCAATAACTGAATACAGAAAATCCGGGAAAACAAAACTCCACTTTCTCTAGAAAACATGCTGTCTATCTTCTTATAATTGTTACACTTTTATATTTGCTAACATAAATATGGTACTATAGCTTCATGACGTGGTTCTTATCACAAGGACACTAAGGACTATGATGCATAGAACAAAGGACAATGGACTTGGGGTAGGTATGATTGAATTTCAAGACTTGAAGAATATATTATTTTGTTTGCCAAACGAATTTAAACTACACAATTTCATGAAAAGATTTGCTCATCTCTTGAAATTGTCTGAGACCTTCACTTATCATAATTTTGGAGTTTGTATACACTGATGTGGTAAAATATTTCACAAAATGTTGGCTCTCATGTTCATAAAAGTACATGATATTCGCACAACATGTTATAACTCTCTTGTTGTCAATCAAAGACCTATGTTAATGAAGGTTCCAAGTAAACATGGCTTAGTCAATCAAGAAGTGGCTTAGACAAAAGAGGAGCTGCTTTTCAGCTGTGTATTTGGGGATGACGTTTTATACATATTTAACACGTTATTAATATGGCCCTTTATCGATTCTTTGTTCAATCTTTCAACGACTATATCAATTTATTCTACGCATAAGCTCTCAAAATGCATGTCGTACAAGAATACTTTACATTTTGGCTCAAATTTTACTTCTTTTGTATCAAACGTCCTGCTATATGCCTTATAGTACGATATCAAGGATGCAATTTTGAAATTAAACATTTAAGTTGAAATAGTGGATCAATTGCAAAGTATTTCTATTCTTTTCGATCAGTTGTTTAATATGTTCTCTTTCAGAATGTGCAGTTCACCAAACTGTTAGTGTGTTCTCAAACTGTCACATAAATCACCATAAGTGCACGTCTTAGATAAATAGGGTGGTATTACTTGTAAACTTACATATCTAGAAACTTGATTAGAAAACTCCGAGATGTTCTCTGTCCTCTCTTTAATGTGATATTTTACTATTAAAATGGTTAACAACCTTATATCTAACTTTATATCACCATCATCATCATCATCATTATTATTATTATTATTGACGGTATCACAACAAATGATGTTATTGCTGGATGAATCTGCTGAAGACCAAGCCATATCCCACAGCCTTAAGTATCCAGAACCTTTCTAATGACTCTTGCTGATCCCAATAAACAAGCTTTCTGTAATGTGGCAAAATTCACTATGATGTCTAACTTTCTTAACCAGTGTTCAAAGCTTTTGCTTACTGCACGTAACGTTCCTATGATGATTGGAATTATGACTATTTCTTGACTTTGCCAAATTCTCTTCAATTAACGTTTTAAATCTTGGTATTTTCAACCTTTTCCCTCTCCTGATACTGTACCCTCGTATCAAATGGGCAAGCGACGTCAACAATGTAACATTTCCTACTTTGATTACATCTGGTGACTATGTTAGGTCTACAGTGCTCAATTTCTTTGTCTGTCTGGATTTTCATGTCCCACATGACTGTGACTTCTTTGTTTTCCATGACAGTTTCAATGTGGTGATCGTACCATTTCTCACTTACTGGTCGCCCATATTTTTTACAAGTTTCCCAATGTAAAGCCTGTGCCAACTTATCATATTATTATTATTATCATTATATATAATTATACTATGAAAATTCCGGTATATTGTTAATATTCACATGTGTTTGCACGATTTCCATTATTACGCCTCTCCATTTAAGATTCTGTTCGAATATTAGCTGTTTCATAAGTACTGATAATGTTCACCCTTGTCTAAGACTCTGAATACAACTCAAGTAGCACAACACTGAAGGCTTTGTCGCAGCTTTGCAACCACAATTCGTTTGTGGATGTCTTTCGTTATAGCATATTTAAAACTCCCGCATTATCTTTATGCTGGATTTAATACCCATTATGTAACGCACTTCAGAAAAGTACTTTACGATAGACAAATTGTAATAGAAAACTACCTGACTGAAGGATGATGATGATGGTGATGATAATGATCCCAAAATGTTGCTAAATCACTGAATCAATAATATTATTGGAAGATGAGTAAAGAAGTTCTATTTTAGAAAAGTCATTTCAATATGTGTGAAATATACGTAAAACAGCTGTTGATGATAGTGGAATTATCTCCTTGAATAACTGCACTTTTGCTTTTTAGTGGCATATTAAAAATACTATTTTGTCATAAGACAACATAATCTGTTTTAAGTGCTGCCTACATGACACCTTGACCCAAAAGACATAACCGGAAGGCCTACAGTTTCTCTGGTCTAGTAAGGCGCCCTATTATTTATTCGTTGATCAGTGCACTTATCTTCTTAGCAAGTCTCTTTAACGTACGTAATATACTACATATCTCATAGAGTTTATTCAGGCTATTGATTTTCGCAGTAACACATATTGCTGAATTTCTTTGCGTCGTATAAAAGTTGAATACGAGGATTGTATCAGAAGAATTCTTTATACAAAATGGTGTCTCCTGTTGTCCTTGAGAATTGTTATGACTTTCGAATTATGCATGCAACCAGACCAGAAGGAGTAGAATTTATCCAAATTGTAATTTATTCGACATTTGCTTTTCTAATGACTCCTATAACGGTGGTTTTTAATGTACAAACACTGCGAGTTTTGATGAGAAAGTCATTATTTCCATCTCAGTCACACAGATTGACAGCTTGCCTGATTGTGAGCCATCTTTTTACCAGCATATTTAGCTTGCCTGCATTAGGAGTGCTTCACATACTACCTTTGTTTACATCTTTTGACACATGCAGCCTGATGATGTTTTGCATGGTAACTGGGACAACTGGTACATTTTCACTTTCTCTTCACATACTGGTTATCTGCGTCAATCGATATACAGCCATCTTTCATCCTTTCATTCATCCAAGAATATTTGAAAGTGAACACTTCATGAAATGGGAATTAATCATAGTCCTGTTAGTATCATGCTCTGTTACAATATCAGGACCCTTTACGCCACAGATGAGCTCGTTTAGGTATTCCTCGATATTGGTAGGAATCATGGTTGTAATTATAGGAACGTTTGTGCAAATCCGAGCATTTATCAAGGGAAGAACGCTGTCAAAACACGACATGAAGCAGGTCCCTGCCACTAGATTTAAAGAACTAAGAGATAGGAAAGCAAAGCTTAAAGCAGTTCGTATCACATCCCTCTTTATCTTCTCGTTAATTATAACTCTTTTGCCGTCAGTGATTTCGAAAGTGTTATGGCCATATTTCGGAAATACCTTATCTATGCGTGCTTTGAATAGTTGGTCAATCATTGCTGCTCTCATGGGAGCAATACTTAATCCACTTCTTCTTTGCTGGCAACTGAAAGAATTTAGAAAAGCTTTTGCTAGAATATTTGGAAAGCATCTGTCAACAAGGAGATTTTGGAGCATCAACAGAGTTGCCACATCCGAAACGACCGGTACACAAGTAAATACGAACAGTACGGGATTATAAAGAAGAATTAACTTGTTTATTGTCCATCTTCAGAGCTTACCTATTCTGTAACAATGTGTACCAATAGTCACTATAAATGTTGTACGTATCGAGCGAAGCTCCAACTTGGCCATACGAATGTTTCATGAAACAGAGAGGCTGTAGTCTTCATGATTGTCAAAATCTTTGATTAAAAAATTGAGTTGGTAAAGACGTGAGTAAGATTAACCTTAGATTAAGATTAGCCAGCAGCGATAGTAACACACTACAGAAAAAGCTTGACAACGCATATTTCGGTGGAATGCAACACACAGTGAGTACTGGAGAAAAATTCCAAGAAAATGTTTTCAAAAGGAGAAATGGAAAATTCACAAGTTATCAACAGAACTTGCTATCTATCTTGAGTACCTGAAAAACATAATTGCCGTAACTATGTTACGTGCACATTTATCGACTGGCTCAAAGGCAGAGAAACAACACCAAGAAAGCAAAAATTTCGGGATGATAAATGACATTTTATATCAGAGAAAAAATGTCTGCGAGTTTAAAACTACAGTAATTTGGATAAAGTTACTTTTTGTGTAATAAGATTTACCCCGTATTTCAGGTTTTTTAAAAGCATTTGTTCTTGGACATATTAACAATACGTGGTCTTAATATGAGACATAGCTTAGCAAATATGCTGATTTTGTATGTCTTGTTTCACGAAATTTGTAAGGTACAACGAATACACCTCCAAGATGCTATGTGGTTCAGACACTGGAATGGGGAAAGTTTAAATCGAAGTGAAGACACATTAACAGATGAAAGTTAAAAGTTGAAGTTTCATTCGTATTGACAAGACAAAGTTGTTTGATCTGTCAAATGCAAGCTAGATAATACTATCAGTAACTCAGCAAAATAAGTATTCAAAACAAAGTTATAAATCAGAAACCTCCAGAAGAAAGTTAATAAAAAATATTACATTAAGGAAACCAAAGATCTAACAACATTAAAAAATATCTATCCTTTCTACAGCCACATGAGCAGAATAAAACAATCAAGTCACCAAGTCATTTCAAAAACTTTGTTAGGTATTAATGTATTTACAATTTTTAATTACATTATAAAGATACAGAACTTTGACTCCAGCATTTAGTAATACTTTATTGATAGTAAGTTGCTTTGAAATGAGGATATGTAATGAAGTCATTGTATTGTAAGTTGTATGTGTTCGGTCCCTGTGAACTAGAGAAAGATTATTTACACACTCTTAGCCTTCTTAGGAATTGCATTTTTGTACAAATTCTGACTTCGACTCCTTACAAAACTAGATTACAGTCAAGAAAAGTAACTTCTTTCTTTATCGGCGTAAATTACCACAAATGTTTAACTTCATTTCAGTTTATGCTTCTCACTCATTTGGTCCCTAACCTTCCAGGAAAATCACTCGTATAACATGAAGTTTATTATCTTTGTTATTTTATTAGCGGCATTGACACATCAGTGTTCCAAGTTGATAGGATGAAACTAAACATTCCATTTTAAAATTATATTATAGCGTTAATGTACATTCAGTTTTATTAACATCATCACCAGTAGCAGCAGTACTAGCAAAAGCAGGAACAGGAGCAGCAGTAGTAGTGTAAACTCAATTTATTTCTTTATGACATTAAAATACAATTTCAAGTCTCACTTTACAGGTAACTTGGA
>JANTCA010000787.1:0-12448 GCA_024741275.1 Chironex yamaguchii
AAATAGATAAATAGATAAATAGATAAATAGATAAATAGATAAATAGATAAATAGATAAATAGATAAATAGATAAATAAATAAATAGATAAGTAGATTAAAGCGTACGTATTCGGGTCAACGTCAGGTGTATTTTAAACCTGCTTAATCACATTACTGTTGGAGCACCTTTTCATGTCGTTCCTTTCTTTCCTTTACTTTACTTTAGTGGAGACTCATAATGGTCCCATCCAGAGCCGCCGGCAGGGGGACGGGGGCAAATTGCGCTAGGGCTTCAAGGTCTAGGGGTCTCATAAAGTAATGGCAAAATTTTTATTCGTAGTAGAAAGTGAATTTTAAGCGTATTAGAGGAATAGCAGATCATTGTGTTATAAATACGGCATGATTAAGAAAATATGTTTTTAATACGAAAATGAATGCAGCAATTTGTCCAAGAGACAAAGACTATCACATGCTTGTCATCACTTATATGTAAAAAACTTATTGCTAATTGCGATGAACGAGCAGAGAGCCAGAACAGAAGAACACACATGACAAACATACGTTCTATAGATATTGTTGTAACAATGAGATTCGAATGTGACGCTAGATTAGTTACGCTGTTGCATAGTTGAACGATCAGTTTGTTATCTGACTGAAGAGCTTCACGGGCACTTTATACTGGCGCAGTCGATATCAGCTACACATTACGATGGAATTTGTTCAACTCGTTCCTGTGTGCTAGTCTGTTGATGCCATCGATACCTGTCTCAAAGAATTTAAAGCTTTTATAGATCTTTTGGAGGTAGAGGACGACAAAAAGCTGAAAACCATGAAGTATGCGATATCGAAGTTGGGAGATGTGGTCAGTTATGATAGCAGGTCGACCTATTCATCCATTCTACAGCAGCTGGAAGACATGCAAATCGCACCTTCCACGAATCCCCTCAAGTCGTTCATGGAATTGGAATATGAAAGCGATTTGGTTGAGTTTGTGCGTCAGCTTCGTAAACTGGCAAAGCGGTTTTTGATAACACCTGGGGCTGTTGATGAGATGATTCGACAACGTTTGATCGAGTTCATGGATCTGAGCCACCGGCCTCAGTTTGAGACGGAAGATTTGGGATCCATGGTAAAAAAGCTGGTACAAATCCGTTGCGAGGATATTTTCACCAAGAGCAGATCCAACTCATTCGCCATTCGTGATGCCGTCTGCACTACACTAAATGCCACAAGAAAGGCCACCTCGCCAAATTTTGCTGGAAAGAAAAGACCTTTGAAAAATGTGGTCGCAAAGGGCACATAAAACATGTGTGTCGCGAGGCAGAGGCCCAAAAAAGCTGATTGCATCCTCAGTGTCTGAAACAGGGCAGCCTGAGGGAGCTTTCATTCCTGTGGTGTTGAACAATGCTATTGAAACAGAGGCTTTTATTGATACGGGTTCCAGTTTGAATGTTCTGTCTTCAAGATTTATAAAAAGACACAATTTGAATTATTTACTGCGCTCCGTGAACAGAGTTTGCTATTTAACCAATCTTCAGAGATTTCCTTATTTTCACAAACTGTCCATGTTGGTGGAAACTGGCGGTGTTTGGTAAACATTGGATTTTGCTGTTTTTGACTCTGCTCCTTATGATGTTTTCCTCGGACTTTCTGCCTTGCAAGCATTGCATGTCCGACTCCATTTTGGTGATGAATCCTTGTCCATCTTTGAGCATCAATTTGGAGATCACTTGTCTGAAATGCAAAAAGCAGAGCTGGATCGCTTGCTGCAAAAGAACGATGATATATTTTCTGCCGGTATACATGATTTGGGACGATTGGTCAACATGTCATTGATACCGAAGGGAGCCCAGTCTATCGCAAACCATATTGGTTGCCCCACTCATTGAGGGATGAAGCCTCTAGGCAAATATCCGAAATGCTTTCAGCTGGTATTATTCGAAAATCCCAATCACCCTGATCCAGCCCCTTCTTCCTTGTGCCCAAAAAGAACAACAAATTTGCTTTGTTGTAGACTATCGACCAGTCAATCAAAAAACACGAAAAGACAGGTTCCCGATCCCAATCATCGAAGATGTGCTAACTTACACTCCTAATGCGCAGTATTATACGACTTTGGACCTTGCAAGTGGCCACCTTGCTGAAGATGACAAATGCAAAACAGCGTTCTCGACAGATGATGGAGTTTATGAGTTTAATGTCATGCCGTTTGGCTTATGTAATGCCCCCGCCACCTTTCAACACACAATGAACCAAATATTTGCCGACATGAAGGTGCGTGGCGTTATTCCGTATATTGATAACAATATCATTGCGTCAGAATCTTGGCAACAACATGCTGATGATATTCAAACAGTCTTCGAGAAATTACACAAAAATAACTTGAAAATCCAATGGAGCAAGTACAAATTTGCCGCGTCGGAGGTTCTTTACCTCGGCCATTTAGTTTCTAAAGATGGGCTGAAACCGGATCCTTCGAAAGTCAAGCATTTGCTGGCCTTGTCACCACCAGCCTCTCGCAAAGAGTTGGACTCCTTTGTTGGTTTCGCAAACTATCTGGCGAAATTTGTTCCTCATTTTGCGGATATTATGTCACCTATATTTGCTCTCAAGGCGTCAAAATCAAGAACATTTTCATGGACCAATGAATGTCAGGAAGCCTTCAACGCAGTCAAGCTTGCGATTTCGAAAGACTGCCTATTATTTCACCCTGATTACTCTCAGCCATTTGAACTGTATACGGATGCCTCTGATTTTGCTGTTGGTGCAGCCCTATTTCAAAATGGCAAGCCTGTATACTTTTACAGCCGTCTCCTCGCTTCGAGTGAAAAGTCTTACTCAGGAACGGACCGTGAGTACTTAGCACTCGTGATAGGATTCAAGAAGTTTCGTCACTACTTGTATGGCCATAAGTGTGTTGTTTACACTGATCATCACCCGTTGCTCTCTATGATCAAACTCAAGCAACCTGGCTGCCAGCGGCATGCACGTTACCAAAATCTTCTCCAGGAATTCGACTTTGAGGTGATGTATATACCCAGTGCTCAGAATGTGATTGCTGACCAGTTAAGCAGAAAATCCGGGTCATTCATCGATGATCATGTCAAACAGGAAAACACCTCATTCTCCTGTTTGAACCCAACTGCAGTCCCCGGTTGTACCTGGAACGAAATTTGCTAAAGTGGACGAATGAAATTATCCCTTTGGTAAAAAATACCACGACGCCGGTCACTTTTCGGTCATGCAGGTTCGTAAGTCCCTGCTAGCAGATGGTTACTGGTTTCCGAAAATGCGAAAAATTTTGCGTCAATTTCAGGACGACTACTCAACATGTAACCAGACCAGCTCTTATAGGACAGGCAAGAAACCTGCAGGAAAGCTGCCCACATCCGATGATGTTTTGCCCCGCGAGTTTGTTGCCCTCGATCTGGTGGGACCCTTGCCTCCAACTACCGGAGGATATCGATATGTGCTTACCATGCTGGACCACGGCTCTGGATTCTTGGATGCTGTGCCATTGACGAACATTTCTGGTCAAACTCTGTGCGAAAGTTTTGAGAGGAACTGGCCCATCACGGACCGTTCTGACTGACAACGGTACACAATTCACGTGAAGTCAATTTTCAAGTCTGATGACGAAATATGGGATAAAGGTGATTCACAGTACGCCTTACTATCCACAGGGCAATTCGCGTCAGGAATGCAGCCACCGCACACTGAAAGACCGGATTCGAGCTTCCTTAATTGATGATAATACGAGAAATTGGTTGAAACAATTGAATCCAGCCCTGTTCAACGTGAACCGTGCCAATTAAGCGTTCGAAAAACTTTTTGGTTCACCTGCACACCTGACTTGGCCCAAAGTGGGGCATGATGCTCCTGTCATTACCACTAAATGCCCTCGATTTGTGCACATGAAAAACATGAATCCCAGTAGCCTCGGACCTCGGTTCTCTGTACGTCGGGAAGTGAAGCGACAAATTTCTGATCAACTTGTAGAACTTGCGAATGGTCAAAAGGTCAATCTCGACAGATGTCCCTGTATATATTAGCCTTCAATCGGGTTTGGGAGAATTGTGATGAACGAGCAGAGAGCCAGAACCGAAGAACACACATGACAAACATACGTTCTATAGATATTGTTGTAACAATAAGATTCGAATGCGACGCTAGATTAGTTAGGCTGTTGCATAGTTGAACGATCAGTCTGTTAGCTTACTGAAGAGCTTTGCAGGCACTTTATAATTAAAGGTTTACAAGAGGATTTTAAAGTTAAGGGAATATCCAAACATGCAAAACGTGACATTTATAAACTTGATGACGGACATTATAGTCACGCTACTTTGGCATCCACTGCCACTGTAAACATGTTTCATTCGTTCAAACTATGAGGTCCTCAAAGTAGTGCGTACTCTTCACAATAGACTGATCTTGTGCTTGACTTGACAATATTGTATTGATATTGATTGCTGAAGCTACAAAGTGTCCAAGCGGCGAGCAAGGTAGGTCTCCTTTGAATAAAGTGTAATAGAAACATAACAAACTCCTGTGAAACGTATGAGCTTAAATTGCTCAAGAGTACATCCACCAAAAGAGTGGAGCACAATATTTTGCATATATATCATAGGTTATCCAGAAGACTAAAACATCGGCAAAGGTCTTGGATGAGATCCGTCCAACAAACTTGACAAAACTCGACAGTCAAGTCTGCCAGGCTTATTAGACTTAATTGAACACTGATTGGACCGGTCCTACTATATGGATCGAAACTTTGGACATTATCAGTTCACCTTGAAAGGCGAATGGTTAGTGCTTATAAGAATCAATTAATTGGTCTCACCGAACGTTTAATGCCTTTGCCGAAGAACTGTCCCTTATTTTCCTAAACCCAAGCAAACTTTGCCAAAGTTTGCCGGTCACGAAGACTAAGGCGACAAGGAAATGGTCTTATTTTATTTCCTACGTCATCCTTCTGTAAGTGGAATCTCGCAACATTTGCCTTTACTTATATAGTACAGTAGGGACTCAGGGCTAGAGATTGAAAAACTGAGCACAAAAGTGCTGGAGCAAACATTGCGAATAGCGACTTTTAATGGAGCTACCACCGAGGACGCTAAATGCGAAAAATAATTATGATTATGATGATTAAATATGCTGTTCAGTATGGATACTGTTACCTTTGCAGTCATGAGATCCTCCAGTGAAGTTCAGAAGGGCATAATGGTAACATTTTCGATCGTCGCTCAAAACGATCCTATTGACTTCTATTTAGACTAACACAAACGGTGATACACGAATTCCCAACAGGTACAAAGGACTTTTTTTTTGCTTGGTAATTGACAAAAGACATAGAATTACATGAATGGAAGACAAATATTAAACGAATGGAAGTCACTGTTAAGATGGTCATAATCAAAACTTATCAAAACTAATTGTTTCTTTACATAAAACGTCTTGTTCTAGGTCTACCCAAAGTCGAGGAAGCATGAGGTAATGCTACTCAAAGCCATAAATAGTGAGGGTGGTAGGGGTGGGGGGGGTGGGGGAGTTCCCTCTACAAATTTTGAATGTAATTTTTTACATAACTGGGAGGTTTCTAGTGGCCTAATATGTAAGGGCACACAAAAAAAGTGTTCCCTAAGTGCTACCCTCCTAAATATTTCCTGTGTACGGCCATTATGCTATCCTATGTCGAAGTTCTGCAATGAGTATGCAAGATGAATTTTAAGCGAACGAAAACCACTGTTTAGATGGTCGTTATCACACTGTCTAGTTCTATCCAGAGCAGAGCAAGTCTGAAATAATACTTTTTCATGTTGAGGTCTTGGTATCAATAAGGAAGATGGCAAAAGAGACGTTTCACAAGAAAGATTAAGGATTCTCGAAAAACACCAAGCTTCTTTCCTTTTAATAGCAAGCAAAGCAAAAATCGATTAAAGACAGTAAGCATTATGAAAACATTATTAACTTGTTCAGATAAGTTGACTATTGTACTACAAATTTTCATGAAGTCTACCTTCTTCAACAGATGAGACTAGCGGAATGATCACCATCAACAGGAACGAAGATGTCATAAGGACAGCAGCACTCAGATCAGTAAAAGATCAAGCTAACGAAATATAATCGTTTCAGGTTCACATGTCCATAACAGTGTCAATATTCTCTAGAGGAAATGTTGACTGCAATGAGGAAATTAAAAATTTCCTGCCAAGCCAATGACGTCAAGATAAAACGCCCATGCAGGAAATAAACAATGTTGTAATGGAATGGATAGCGGAGAGATTAAGGTAAGAAAAGCGGAATGTAAAACATCCTTCATATGTTTTTGGCAAGCATATTTAAGAGCCAGCTGCATCTTAAATATGCGACTGTTACTTCTATATCGTTCTTACTTTGTACGATGAATGGAAAGTTCGAGAATGTTTTCTTACTATAGTGTGTATTTTTCAATCCCTCCATCCCATTCTCTGCCACCAATGAACCATCTTAGTTTCGCTTGATTTCCGATTATATTTCTGCCTTGAGGTATATTCACTCATCTTGGAAGTCAACATTTGGTTGACCGATAGCAATTGTGGTAGTGTTAGGTGGAAGTTTCTGGTCTTGAGTAAAATCTACCCTCACTTAGACTTATTTTTGGAGTCAACAAGTTCTGCAAGGATATGTAAATATGTCACGCTCTACTTACATAAAATGATTAAAAGTGACTAACTCTTTCCAGCTGTACGACATGTTCGAAAATTACGTCAGGGGTTAAATTACTTCGCAAATTTTTAACAGGTTAAATAATGATGCAAACTAAATTGTAACTTGACTCCTTTCGGGAGAGAAAAACCGCTAATACAGTCTCTAAATTTTGTTGGAGATGCTGTAGTTTGAAAATATGTGGAACGATTGTTCTCGCTAAGAAACAATAATTACAACTTCCATTGCCTTCTTCAGTTTGGATTAAATTCAAATAATTGGCATTTTTGTTAAATCTTACAAACTACTTCGCATATTCGCGATCTTCGTTGAGAGTGCTTTATTACGACATATGTCATAATAGTTGTCCTACTAGTTGTCGTTATATGTAATGCAGTTGAATCTTACTTATGCAAGTACTGGATTATGCGAATTCTCCATTTATTCGGATAAAGTCCAGAAACATCCCACATAAAACTTTCAAAGTTGACACCCCGACTTATAAGATGAAGAATCCCTCCTCGTTGTATTGGTGGAATGGACGAAGCAAGGTCAGTTTGTGTCTTGATTATGGAAGACGTGACTACGAGGCCACGTATCCTTTCGAAGTCATCAGTCACAAGCAAGTCGTAGTTGTATAACATTCCATGAGATAATTTGCGATTGTCCAATTTGGTCACCGAGTTAAATCCCTTACAAGCATGGTTGTTAACACGTCTTTGAATAATACTGTTCAAGTAATGTCATGCAAACTATCAAAATGTTTTTTATAATTTTTACCAAGCCACCAGTTAGTGATAAAAAGTTATTTAATATTCCTTTAAAACGATTTCCCGGTTTCCAGAAATCCGTATGAAGTTCCAAATGAGATTTTGTGATGATCTTACATGGTCACCCATTACCAGCAATTCCATGTATCCATATTAACATGTCTTGATATACTGCTGATTACATAATGTCATGCAAACTATTTTGTCTTTGTTGGATTAAAAATATTCACAGCAAAAACTAGTAAGCTTCAGCACATAAGCATCTTAATATACTCCTTTATTTACTTGTTGAATATTTTAATCAAAGTATTGTGGTGCCTTCTATTTAAACACATCACCCATGCACACAAAACTGTACGAATGCTCTGTATATGTTTTGCCGTTTACAACTGACATATTAGAAACAACAATTCCTTTTATTATGAACTTAGCAGGAGATTGTAGATGCTAAAGTACAGACGAGTTTATTAACAGAAAACGATTTCAAAAAATGTTTTCTTTGAAATGAAATTTGAAATTCTTTTGGCTTTGAATGTAAGTGAAGAGTGGTAATGTCCGACAGAAAAGCTGTTTTTCAAATTTGATTCAAATGATTCTGTGAGCCTGCAATGTAACAATACGTAAAAATCATAATGTCTGAAAAATAGGCGAAAAGGGTTCTCGTTTCAAAGCAGAATTTTGACGTATTCTGCTCTAACTATCCGGCAACCATACATCCAACCATCCGATTGTCAACCAATCGTTTCATCAATCCACTATCCCATTCATTCATTGATTCATTCATTGATTTATTCATTAACCCATGCATTGATTCATTCATTAATACGCCAAAAGAGTACGGATCCATTTCGGATCCGTAACCGTTTTTGTTAAGCGTTTAGGGTGGGAACCGTACCGAAACATTTCCTCTCAACTGCCTCCTTTGTCACAGTGGCAACGCCGGGTTATCTTTTATAAAACCAGCTTCCAGACAAAAAAATTGTCTAGTAACCGATCAGTACACATGTGGATCTGTTCTAGTCGTTTACACTGGACCTCAATTAGAACGGATCCAAAATGGTATACTTTGGAAAGAGATCCCAAACTAGCACAGACAGCAGATTCAAATCGGTACGGATACGTCATTTTCAGTGTAAACGGTAAGCCTATCTGTGCTCGTTCCTGTACCGATCCGTTTAGATCTGTTCAAGTGTAAAGGGGGTCTTAACTTGCTAGCTGTTAATTTATGTAACGATGAAATGACGTCATTCGTTCTATTTGTATTGCCGTCCTCCAAATCGTGATCCCAATTCATTTTAAAGTAAACATGGTCTTTTTAAGATCAAAGTTTGACGGTAAGCAGCTTTTGCGTAATGCTCCTGATCAATAAATAAACAAACAGTGATGGTAACAACATAACTCCTCAGCTAACTAGTGACACCAATGTTTTTGGAGACTACGTCACCGACAATATTAGAAACTGGGATTGACAATCAAAGCCAATCATAACAACAGGACCAGAAAAGAGACGTACAGTATTCGCATACAAAATGACTTCAGAACAAAATTGTATTCGAAATATGTTCTTGACAACTGTCATGTACATGCCACATTTACAAATACTTCACAAAGAAGTACATGCATTGCATACATCCGCCTCTATAGGCTTTTAATACTCAACTCAAGTTTACCAGTTATGCAAAAGAACGTGTTTAGGCTGCTA
Organism: Chironex yamaguchii; assembly: GCA_024741275.1. NCBI lineage: Eukaryota > Metazoa > Cnidaria > Cubozoa > Chirodropida > Chirodropidae > Chironex > Chironex yamaguchii. The sequence goes on from JANTCA010000787.1 coordinate 9,137, forward strand.
TTTTAACCAAAAGTAAGAAAAACACGATCCTTTCGTTGCTCAGGGTTATCTTGATGTGCTATCTTCCCGTGAAGCTTACCCTCGATTCGCCTGATACAGATTCCAAAAAATGTTAACTGCAATGTTTAGAAACTAGCAGCTACTTTCGTAAATGATGAAGAGATTATGCCCTAAATGAACGAGGGTAGCGCAAACAACGATATCGACTATGATGCGATTAATATTAAAGATGAATACGAGCATTAAAAAACAGTTATAGGAGCTATATGCTGCTATTAACGTTATTAAGCATAAATTCTTCTATTGGAAGTTTATGCAAAAGAACTGCGAAAACTGCCCTCTGAGATCAGCAACTTTCTATGAAGTGTTCTGACAAAAAACAAACATTGTTTGATGAATATCTCAATAAAGTTTGTAACAGCATTAATCGTTTAATAGCTTATGAATGGTTTTGAAAACTTTTCTTATTCTAATTCAAACTTATTACCTCGGTTCCTTTAGGATTCCTACTGTATAAGTGTAAGGAAATGATATCATCTGTAATACTTGTCTTTCAGAGATCCAAATCCTATTCCTGATACACTTCCAAAAGTAATGGATCCTTTTCAGCGCTAAGCTGTACCCTTTTAACAATTTTGGTGGAGGTACGATCAGTTTTTCTGTAATCCTCTTTAAAACACATAAATGAACAGACGATTGTGAAAACATAATCTCCTTAGCGTATGCAATTAGTAGCATCAATGTGTTCGCTGACCACGACGCCGAGAATATTGGACACGTAAAAAATATACTATCGGATTAAAACAGGCGTTTAGGGACATAAGAATATCAAAAAGTTTTATTTCTTTGTGCGAGCTGACAATGTACAAAAAGGCATACGGTCCATTACAAATCCAGAAAATGACAGAAATTGCAACTGAGTTTAACAGAACGATTCTGTTTCTGTCTGCGGAGTAACTCCTTGTAAGAGTTCTTGACTTGGATTTGAGAAATGATTTCAAAATAATACTGGTATAAAGCAATGTGGTAATGAGACAGGTAAGAAGTATTTGTATGCCTTCGGAAGTAGAATTGTTCAAAAACAAAGCAGAAAAAGAGTATACCAGATACATTATACTGGACGGTAATGCAAGACACCATGAAAGAGCAATGAGACATAATACAACTCGTCTGGTGCATTTTATACGATGGTTAATTGGCCTCAAAACAGCCCACGTTCTGTCAACAGCAATAACTATGACATGATTAAATGATGAGGCAAGCGATAATAGCAACAGCGATTCTATCAAACGTCGGGCAGAATAATGTTCATTATCTTTCGCTAGTAACTGAAACAGTACTGTTATTAAGTAGAACATGCCATATCCCAAATCAGCAATGGCCAAACTAATTATGTAACAATCGTAGTTAGTTGGCTTTGTGCTTTTAATTAAGAGCATTTTCAGTACGACTGCATTTAATATGATGGCACTCAATGCTATTAAGATGGAAATATAAGGTATAGGATCCTTACTCATTGTGTCGATGGGACTGACTTTGTGTCTTGATTATCGAAGCAGTGTTTTAGCTACGAGGCCACGTATCCTCTCGCACACTAAAGATACAAACAGGTGGTAGAAAATTCCAGTAATAATATTCCAGTAAGAAAGTTTATCGGTAATTGAATCCTAATGAATTTCCAAATTCCATTTTGGCGATTATCTAACCGCGTTACATTATTTCCACGCATGGTTGTTTACATATCTTGGCAGATCCTCAGCATTTACATTTAAAGATAGCACCCAACCAACCAAGTCGTAAGATAACTGTTCTTCATTTTCTACTTTACTTTTCATGAGACTATTTTCTGATCCTCATTGTAAAATACTTTATCCACAGCAAGAATTGGCTATCTTAGGTAAAGAAAAATCTTGCTTATTGACTTGTTGAGCATTTAATTAAAGTATTGTAGAACCTTTTATCTAAACACATTATTCATGCAGTCAAAATCTGCACATTTTCTCTATAAATATTTCCCCTTCACAGCTGACTTATTAACAACAACAAAGCGCTTTTGTTGTGAATTTCGCAGGAGATCCAATATGCTAAAATACAGACAGTTTATTAAAAGAGAAAGTTTAATAACACGTTCCATGGGAAATGAAATTGGAAATTACATTGACTTTGAATGTGATAGGCCATACGATGAGTCAATTTTTCCTTCACTATTGTGGTGCACCCTTTAGACTATCCAATCTTTCCATCATCAACAGAACTTGTGTTTTTATATCAAAATCAAAAAAGTACCCACGTTTCCCGCCTGCAGCTTTTTCAAGCCAACTCTATAAAAGCGCACAATATCGCAACAAAATTTTCGGCAAATATTGACGATTTTTACGTCATATTAACGAAACTGAGGCTCGCATAAAACGGTGGTGAGCTGTAACCATAGCTACAGATAGAGATTAATCAACGATGGCGGATCTCCAGTGAAGCTTCCCAACATGCATCATTCATTACGAAGGTATTCAAGAGTACTTTTCAGGATTCGCTGCTCATACATACACCAGATTTTTGCAAAGGAGAAAGGAATGGATAAATGTTAACAAGAAGGCCAACGAAAGTGCTTCAAAAACGTTTGATAGCATACCAGAAAGTCTGGGTTTACATTCTCCGGTTGTCCAGCAGTCCCGTTTCCATTATACTTGCTATAGACGATTCACGGACAAATCGAAGCTTGAGAGAGCAGTAAAGAGAAAAGAGAAAACCCCAGAAAGTAATGTTGATGAGTTTAACCCTCCAACTCCACAGATAAGAAAAGCCACAACGAGAACCGCATCAAGCTTGGTAGGCCTATCAACTTCAACTGAGCGAAGGAACAAAGAATTATTAATGGATGGCTGGACCTCCTGCTCCAGACAGTCTACTTCTGTTTATCTATTGTGGTTGCAAGAAAGGATGCAGCTCGCATAGTTGCTTTTGTAAAAAAGCCTAGCTACCATGCTCTGCTATGTGCAGTTGTCATTCCTGTTGTAATCAACCAAGCAGTAACTCTCAAGAAAGCGAGAATGAATGTGAAACTGATTCAGAAGACTCGGACGAAGATGGTTTGCTCGTGTAAATATTCATGAAAAACTCCCCGCGTAAACCTTTCATTCTACAGTACACTCCCGATAACTCGAACCTCCGATAACTTGAACTTCCAGTAACTCGAACTGTTTTTGAATTCCCGTTGAACCTTCACTAATACTTTCTAACAAAAATCACTCGATAACTCGAACCCCCGATAACTCGAACATTCGTTAAGTCGAACCATTTTTCCTGTCCCCTGGA